>JAJLRJ010000002.1:26775916-27035916 GCA_024195265.1 Dendrophyllia cribrosa
CTTTTATGCCTTCCATCGTGGGCTTCAATGGCTGTGCGCCCCACCCCCAAGTTCAGGAATGTCCGATGTTTGTTCGATAAATGTCCACTCCGAATCCCGAAAGACTAACTTAAATCCGGCTCGAAGGACCAAAATGTTCTTTCCGATAATTCCGAGGAGTCCGATGTCTCTTAGTCGCGATTTTTTCTGTAAATCTCGAGAGCGATGTTCGAATAAACACGTACGCCAAGTTGATTTCCAATGTACTCATTTATTATATTACAAAAATCATCTTATATTACAGCTAAGATTACGTCAACCGGAAGTCACGCAGCGTTACGAAATAGTAACGCACTATCCTTTTTCGTCTCTATAACACTGGCTGTGTAGTATGTTTGTTCCCCCTGGCTTGGAGGATTTTTGCTTCTAATGTGATCAACCGTAAGTGTAATTATATAATCAATGAGTTCTTTCTTTCACAGCTTGGGCGTCGCATGGCGGAATTTCCTGTTGATCCAATGTTGTCAAAAATGTTGATAGCGTCAGAAAAGTATGTACAAACAAGAAGTTTGTGACACATTTGTATCTATGTTTATTTTTTTTTTGCCTTTCCGAAGGTAGAAATTATCCTTTTGATATGAGTGATTATATAAAACAGTAGAACGATTTCTAGAGCACCATTTCCAAATTTGTTCAACGGCGTTTCATGATAATGTTGTAATGTAATAAGAGAGAATCAAAAATATGAAATAAGTAAAACCAAAAGACTTAAATGAGATACATTATGTCTTGGGGATTTTGACGTTTTTAGATCAAAACTGCCCCAAATTAAAACTAAGTTCCTTTTCTAAACACAAAATTCTTAAAGAGGCACCAAGAGGAGATATTAAAGGCCCAGTATCACCCAAAATGCATTGCGCACCCAATGCCACGACGATTGAAAGGCCCACCTTCACCCAAAAGACGTTGCGGTCGTTTGTTTGTGTTTTGCAATGCTCCATTCAAGCGTGGATTTCGTGTTACACGAAATTCAACACAGAAAGCGTTCACCGCACGCACAGCATTTTGGGTGAAGGTGGGCCTTTAACGCAGTCGAAAATTCCCGAAAGAGCCAATCACGAGCGAGCTCGTCATTTGAAAACAAAAACAAACGACCGCAAAGCCGAATGGGTTATACTGGACCTTTAAGTAAATTTTCAAAGTGGGAATAAACCATAATCAGAGTTAATAGACAGTTTTCCAAGACACAAGGCAATAAACTAAAAACTTTGGGCATTTTTTTTTCAAGTTGCAGTCCATTTCCATCCTCTGCAGTCTAAGACACTTATGTAGAGTAATGTTAAACAAAACTGGACCATTAGTTTTTGGGTGTCCACTGATATAAGTATGTTTTGGAGGCTATATAATTTGTGTTCAGTTTATATAGAGCACACTGCATATCCGTTTGTCCATCCATGAAATTCAATTTTGCATGCAATATTGCGCAAAAAATTACAGATGTAACGCCTTGAGTGCAACATTGCAGAGAACTAAAATGCAGCTCCCAATTCTAAAGGGCTAAGCTCTTTCTATAATTTTGTAACTTATTTTCCAGATACAAGTGCGTTGAGCAGATTCTCACTATCACCGCCATGTTGTCAGTCAACAACGCCATCTTCTATCGCCCCAAGGACAAAGTCGTGCACGCGGACAACGCGCGCGTGAATTTCTTCCGTCCCGGAGGAGATCACCTGACCCTGCTGAACGTTTATGACCAGTGGGCGGAGACCGGGTACTCTACTCAGTGGTGCTATGAAAACTTCATTCAGCACCGGTCTATGAAGAGAGCGCGTGACGTCAGGGAGCAGCTTGAGGGGCTGATGGAGAGAGTGGAGATCGAGATATCGTCCAATCCGAATGACTCGGTGCCTATTAGAAAGGTATTTTTATTATATTCATTTATAATGGTAATAGAGCAGTTTTCAATCGAGTGTCGAACGTAATTACACAATCCTCGGTAGGAAAAAAGATGGCGACTGGTACATTTACCCATAATTCTTAGCGCATAAAAACCTTAACAACGTTCATAAAAATGTAAAGAAAAGTTATAAAATCTTCAAACCTAGTCTACACATTGTCCTTAGTACTGGAACATATATTGTAAAAATTTGGCTTTATTTGTACCTTATGTGCTGTGTTAGGTCCGCAAGGTATTGTGGTAAAATGAACAGCCGCCATCTTTTTTCCTACGGTGGATTGCTTTGGTTTTGCATTGCTACGCTTTGTGATTGGCTAAAAAATCTCGCCCCACTTTCTCGACCAATCAAAAGTAAAACCAAAATCAATCGTGACTTGCTCGCACGCGTTTTCCCGCGCTTGGCGCCGCCGACATGTAATTGCTTCGAGCTCTGATTGGTTCATTGGATTGCTTACGACTGCTGAGATAGGTCAGAGGTTTAGGGTTAGGGTTCTGTCAACATGTATATGTTGTGGTTCAAATTTTTCTTTGGTTTAAATTTTTTTAAACCTGTTTAATTTTTGTTTTCCTTTGTCTCAGAATATGGTAATAAATCTAAGACAAAAGAAAATAAAAATTAAACTGGTTTAAAAAATTTTAAACTAAAGAAAAATTTGAACCACAACATATACATTAAAGAAGTCGTGACCTTCTTGAAAATTATATTTATTTATTTATCGTTTTTTCAACGCGCGCGGCCTTAAGACAAGGGTTTTGAACGAATCGGTGTGAATTCCGAGAAACACGAGAAACGACAATGGGGTTCTTTTTCTTGCCATGCACTCCTTTGCTTAGCGCATTCACTTAAAAGTGACTGTTTATCTGTCTATCCGACAGAACACAACAGTTAAGAACTTTGGAAACTGTCCCGTAATCGTTCTTTACAATGACTCAGCCCGTTCCAGGCGTAAAGATTGTGGGGCCGCGGAGTAGCAAAAAAAAACGGTGCGCGAACGAACAGGGCATATTCCCCTCCCTCCTTCGCACACCGCCTATCTTCCACTCCCCATTATCTGAACGCCTGGAATAGGCTACACTAATTTGCTCACCTTCTTGCTTATCAGGCCATCACTGCAGGGTTCTTTTATCACACGGCCAGACTGGGCAGGAGTGGACAGTACAGGACAGTCAAACACCAGCAGGTGGGTGCTTATTCCTAACAGTCCATGTTGTGCTTGCATTTTGTAGTGAAGAAATTCGTCAGTATGAGTTAAGTTCAAAATTGCGTTCGCGTTAAATTAAAGGGGTTATGTCACAAAGATTTGGACATTTTTTTTTATTAAAACTGTGCTAAAATTATTGCAAAGTACCTTTGTCCATCACTGAGGCTGGCCGCTTACGGGAATGATTCTCGCAAGAGGTGAATTCAAACGGAGTTTTGCTAAGGCGGCCGTAAGTAGAGCTGCCCACTTACGAGAGTGTCCGTTCTTCAGAGTGCTTTGACTGTATTCTTTTTTTTAACATCATTAAAGACTCTTGAGAATTTGAGAATTTGTAAGCGGAATGCAAACCACAGCCAACTTTTATCGATTATTTTAAAAACATTGGGAAAGAATTTTAAAACATTTAACCTAAAATTATTTTTCAAGTTGCAATCCATTTTTATCCTGGTCATCCGCAGTCATAGACATAGTTTCTTTATAGTTTCAGTTCACTAATATGGGCATCTTTTAAAGGACACTGTCCCGGCCGATATATCGTGTTGTCATGATTATGGCCAGGAGCTTCTTTAAGCCTGCTTTATTATCTTAAAATATAGGAAGAAAAAAATCGCCAAAAGTGATGAACGCAAAGAAATGTGAACTAAAAAGACAAAATAACGACTGAAAACTCAAAGTTCATCAGAATGGAAACTTTGATTTCTTGACCGCCTGTCACGAAATCAAAACTGATGAACTGTAATCCACTTCCATCCTTACAATCCTGCACTTTATCTCCAAACTTCTGCTTCTGTTTTGCTCTATAAAATCTTTTTATCCAATTTAGTTGTATATTTAGTGGAATTTGGCGATATAACATGGAAATTAAGTAAACACAATTTCGTTATTTCGACGGTATAGTGTCTGTAACAAAACTGGACCATTATTTTTAGGTTTCCTTCGATACAGATGTGTTTTTTTGGGCTTTTTAAAGTGGTGCTAAAGTTGGTGACACAGCCCCTTAAAGTCCTACTACATAAAGCTATTGTGAAGTAACTCTTATAACTGCAAATATCCGACTTAAGAACAATGTTGTTGACATGGGCCTTAATCACGTCCCGCCATTTTGTATAAAAACAGAAGATTTACACCCTAAGCCTCGCAGTAAAAAATTGAAAACAAGGTTACGCAGGGTAATACAAAGCGTTATATTCTCCGGGGAGTCAACATGGCCGCCGCATGATTAAGGCCCATTAAGTCTTATGTACCGGGTTGCACTCTCTTATCTATTTCTATCAATCAGTAGGCCAATGGACCAATCAGATCTCGAACTGTAAACGTGTTACTGGTCAAAAAATGGGGGGTGGGGAATGCACAGCCAAATCAAACGTTTTCGGGTTAAAGCTTGACTTTTTTTTGTCAATAATGGCTTGGTTATAACTTGTCACATCACAATGCATGACCATTAGCGCATGCAACAGATATAATAAGACAGTTTATTGACTTTTTTATTGTTGTTGTTGTTGTTTGCAGACGGTCCAGATTCATCCCAACAGCAGTTTGTTCCAGGAGCAGCCACGATGGGTGATTTACCATGAGCTCGTGTTCACAACTAAGGAATTCATGAGACAGGTAGGTTCATGATCTCGTACCCGATGTCTCCCAAAAGGAGCGACATGCGAGAGTTAAGACGACCTAGAGTAGACTCCATCTCGCCGGCAATCCTTTGCTCTCGCGCGAATAATTCCGCCATTTTCGCAGGCTGGGCGACAAGTTCAACATTTTTTCATTAGCTAGAGCGGTTTTCACTTGAATGCATTAGAGCAGTTTTCAATTGAGTGTGGTAAAACCAAAACCAAAGTAATTACTCTGACCAATCACAGCAGTCGTAAACAATCCAATGAACCAATCAGAGCTCGAAGCAATTACATGTCGGCGGCGCTAAGCGCGGGAAAACGCGTGCGAGCAAGTCACGATTGGTTTTTGGTTTTACTTCTGATTGGTCGAGAAAGTGGCGCGAGATTTTTTAGCCAATCACAAAGCGTAGCAATGCAAAACCAAAGCAATTGTGTTATTACTTTCGACACAATTGAAAACTGCTCTAAAACCCAGACTAAAGCAATTACTCTGGCCAATCAAAACAGAGGCAGACAATCCAATGAACCAATCAGAGATCGAAGCAAATACACGTAGCCGGTGCCAAACGCGGGAAACCGCTTGTGAGTTAGTTTTAGTTTTACTTCTGATTGGCTGAGAAGGTGGCGTGAGATTTTTTAGCCAAGTAGCAATTCAAAATCAAAGCAATCGCAAATTACTTTCAACACTTCGTTGAAAACTGTCCAATGACATTGCGTTCAACGACCCGGTGTTGATGGAAACCATTTTCTGTCTTTTGACTATCTTCTCTACAACTCAAACACGACAACCTGTGTCCATCTACTTGTCTCGTCTGACAACAGCAACAGAAACAATAACACCAACATTTACACCAACATTTACTGCGGTTTTGACTTCTTGTCTACAGTCCTTCTTTTGATGACGTTATTGTAAATATCGGCGTCGACAATATTGCGGGCAATGTTGTACGCATTCTTGCCGCTTGTCTCCACTTTATTGCGAACAATGCTATCTTGTGTGTTTAGCTGAGAGCAGGGAGGTTAAGAATTGAGTGCCTGACAACTGATAAGTTTTTCTGTGTATTTAGATTATTGAAATCGAGAACAAGTGGCTGCTAGAGGTAGCCCCTCACTATTACAAAGCCAAGGAGCTTGAAGACAGTTCTAGTAAGAAGATGCCAAAGACGGCTGGAGTCACGAAAGAACAAGTCAGGTCTACCACGTGATGATGGATTGCGTGACATGTAACTCATCACGTCACGCCAGAAACAGTTGTATTGTAAATGGCTCTTGGCCACTGTGAAAGAATTCCGATGACATGTAACTCCTCATGGAGAATGCATCTTGGAATTTCTGTGAAATGTAATTCGTCACGTCACGCCAGAAACAGTTTTTTGGTATGTACACCACTTGGACAATGCATAACGATTCCTCTGACTTCAGTTTTAAAGTTTAAATGTGCAACATGAAAATGTGATATTGGAAAGTTATTTAACGGTGATGTGTAGCCTGTAAACATTCCACGCAGTCGTGATGAATTGTGGCAGTGCAGATCTCAAGGCACAAAAGTGTCATATTGGACGTTGATACATTACATTACGCAACTGGCATACGAGGCAATGCTGTAAATCGTTTAGATCTGTTTTCAATCAGGATGAAAGAAAATGCTTTTAAAGAACCTGCAAACTTTTAAGTGGACACTAGAGCATTCCTCGAGTGCGTCCTCGTAATACAGGTTTGACTGTAGACAACAAAGCTGCGACAAGAGTCAAATAAACTGACCTTTGATTGAGGGGAAAGTGCCAAGCATTCATTGTTGCTTGTTAAATATTGCATCATCATCAAAAGTATGTACCGATACGTTGTTTTGTCAAATCCAGAACAAACTTAAGCGTATTTCGTTGACCAAATTCAAATCATTTAGATAGGAAGACTTTCTTTGTATCATAGAATTTAAAATAAGGCGAGTTGCTGCTACAAAGCGATGAAATGAGTGTAAACGGGAATGAAAAACAATTGTTTAGTCGTCTGGCCTTTGTGTGGAAGTGAGGCTGGAGTTGACCTTTTTGATTGAAACGTTCCTGCTTTTTAGATGTAAATCATGTAAATCACTGTTCGAAAAAAAAGAGTAGGGGACGTAGTCCCCGGTGTTGTGGTCTGGTCTCCATGGAGGATTGATGTCAATTGGGACGTATGTCCTGTTTCTTTCTCCCGTCACGGCGACAAAAGTCGGCACTGTGACAAAGTGAGTAGAAGTTCATGTTCGCGGCTGTCGATGAGAAAAAACGAGTTGAATATAGCACGTGTAAGTATAAATACTCAGTCGTGAGATTAACAAGTAGGCGTGAATCTTTTAGTGTTCGAATTCCTATAATGCCATTTATTGCTCAAAAGGTGCTAGGTTGGGCTTTGATGTAGAGGATGCTGCATCACAAACAAGTTGGCTTGGTAGCACAATCTGTTAGGACCTATCACAAACTTTTGTTATATTTTTTAATAAAATATTTTCCACATGAATAAAATGTTTTCCACATTAAAAATGTAGTTAACATGAATTAGAACTTTTATCCACAAGCAACCCGGTTTAGATAAGTACTAGGTCAATATCAGATCTTAAAGATGTTCTTTACTGCGCGCCTAAATTCCTTTGTACGAATTGAGTAAATAATGGGTATGCATATGGTGGTCACGGAGTAAAAACTGTTGACCCAGAGCTGCTACAAATCACTGCTACAAATCTCGCCCTTTATAACGAGGTAGATGCCGTGGATCCACATTGAAAGAAAGCACACCAGAAAAGCACCCAATATAACCATGACATCTCGGGAAACCTTGCACTCTTTCATAATATTCAGTTAGCCTCCATGGTCAATGCTCTTTGCATTTCTTGGAATCCTTTGCTGGACAACTGCTGAAGTCAAAGTGATTTGTTGACGCTCGACTGAAGTTGCAGGCAGGGAATCAAATTGACACGTGGTTTGTTTCTCGGTTACATCTGAATTCATCTTTTCTTCTGGATCGCCTACCATTTTCAATCTGGTCGATGTTGGACAAGAATGTTATTATTATGCCGAGAAGACCCATGTTGAGAACATCCAACACCAGGTTGGAAATGCTCATTCCCGATGTTGACTTTCCCAGCTTTACGAAGCGTGTTCTTCTACAGCTCAGTTGGATCTTGGCAGGTATCCATTTACATTTACATTTACCAAAATTCACTCTTTATGTGGACTGTGAGCTTCGATATTCTCTTCATCTTCTTGTTGACAGTTGATTTCGCTCTGATTGGCGGTGAATTGATCGAGTTGCAGCATCTGGTCATTTCCCGCGTTCTTTATTTTACCCACTGAAATAGAGCTTATCACTTTTTTTGGTGTAATGCGGCCGTCATAGGTGAGGGGTTCATACACTATGGCTCGGTATCGCTTGTAGGACGCGGCGCAGAGTTGAACGATTATGTTGAGGTACAAAATTCGGACGAACAATGCCAAGCCTTGGCATTATGACAACTGCGATAATATAAATATACGCAATCATTTTCCAGACGATCGGATATGCTTCACTTTGTAAACTGTTTCTTAAAACCTTAATGGTTTTGGTTTTATATATATTTAACGTGGACCGGTTGTTGTTTTGCAACGAAGGCGATCAGGGCGATGGCTGATTACAACGGGAAAATCTTGTTTGCCTTACGGACGTAAAGAACTGATGCTAGTTGTATCATCTCGTTCTCTGCTTTTCCCTTTTCCTGTTCCTGTGCAATTACATCAAGCTAAAGATATAACACATATCGCAAACTGCCTACGACAACCCGATCTTACTACGAAGCTAGTCTCTTGGGAATTACGAACTTGTGTCGAAGAGTAACGGTAAAACACGAGAATTTACCGAGTCGATTACGGAATCCTAAAAATGTCCAGAATCATACCCCTTAATAACTTAGGGCTATCGGGTTTCCTGGTCCCCCTCGTTAAAAACCATTTGAATGACAAATAGTTCCTGTTATATTTTTTTCTGCCCAATGCCCTAAAAGGAACCGCGATGATTCTGATGGTGGTCATACCAATCTACAAATTTTGACTTCTGAAAGGTTCGACAAGCGCCCCAGGCTATCTGGTGCACGATATATTCCATGTGAAATCGAGGCTTTGTTTGTGACCCATAACTCGCATCGTATCTCGTATCAATATGGCAAACTGGTCCACGATGGAAAGGAGCATTCTGGTTGGTTCCCTGAGCAGTCTGAATTTTGCAATCGGACCGCTAAGATGGACCGCTTACGAACTCATTTCGCCGAATTCCTTTTATGAAACAATGAACAAATCAAAACTGTTTTCTATTAAAGTGCCCATAACGTTAATTTTTTTATTTTCTCATCTGAATGTAAACACCACACAAGGAACCTCTGCGAAACAATTTCGCGCTTTGCACAAAACACGAATTTTTTATGAATATTTCAAATCTTCAAAATCCTATTTTTTTGCGGTATACCCGTCCCGCTGTTAAGAAGGCCAACGGGCTCACATGTTCCTTAATCTACGTCACAGGTCCTTTGTTTGAAGTCACAAGTTCCTTTGTTTGAAGTCACAAGTTCCTTAATCTACATCACGGATCCTTTGTTAACCGAGAGGGACCGAGAGGAGACTAATGCGAATGGTGGACCAAAATGGCGGCAAATTTCGAAGACTTTGAAAAATCATAAAAAATTCACGTTTTGCTGAAATCAAAATTTTTTTCGCAGATGTTCATTACGTGACGTGTAGATTTAGATACGAAAATAATAAAAAAAAGGTTATGGGCACTTTAAGTAAAAACATTTTTCTTCATGTTTGGCGGACAATTTTGGTTAAACTTTTCGCAAAGTGGCTTGGAAAATGCAAGAATATGATTAGCTTTGACACGCGCGTGTTAGCCAAGAATGGTTGCATTAATATATCGGCACATTTTTAAAAACCCCATTATAATAAAAACTTTATTGAACTTGCGTGAGGTCCGTATTGGGAAATATTGGTATCGTTCTGTTTTGCAAGTTTATGGACCTCGCCTTAGGCTCGGTCTATAAACTTGCAAAAAAAGAACTCGACCAATATTTTCCCAATACGCACCTCACGCTAGTTCAGTAACATCTATTTACTTTCCTTTCAGTCAGGTCTCTATTTATTTATTTATTTATTTATTATTTATTTATTATGTACTTTTACAATTGTTTATTTATATTTAGTTTGCCATTTCAATGGTCCAGAGAAAGCAACTTCATAGTAGATCTCTTAGGGACAAGTGTAATTTAAATGTAAAGGTTGCAAAGACCTCTTCTGGGCATAGATCATTTGAAGTAGCTGCATCCAAAGATTGGAATTCGCTGCCAACGCAAATTAAGAAAATAACTGTTTTATCTTGTTTTGAGAGAGAACTGAAATTCACAGGTGTACATTGTGATTCTTTTAATTAATATTGTGCCAACCGTTTTTTAACAGATTTTTTATATTTTATGATGCTTGCATATTATTTCAGCTAGAAAGATAGTTTGTTTTTATATATTTTATGATTGCTTGTATATTATTTAGCTAGACTGGACATCTTGTTAAGACCAGTGTTTTTTAACGCTGAAAGATTTTTCCAGTTTAAATAAAGCATTTATTATTAGAGCAGTTTTCAATTGAGTGTCGACAGTAATTACACAATTGCTTTGGTTTTGCATTGCTACGCTTTGTGATTGGCTAAAAAATCGCGCGCCACTTTCTCGACCAATCAGAAGTAAAACCAAAACCAATCGTGACTTGCTCGCATGCGTTTTCCCGCGCTTGGCGCCGCAAACGTGCAATTGCTTCGAGCTCTGATTGGTTCATTGTATTGTTTACGACTGCTGTGATTGGTCAGAGTAATTACTTTGGTTTTGGTTTTACGACACTCAAATGAAAACTGCTCTATTATTATTATTATTATTATTATTATTATTATTATTATTATTATTATTATTATTATTAATGAGTATAATACATTAACATTTACGGGGAAAAAGTGGCGAGAAAGCCCAAAAGAAACCGAGAGTCTTATGGGGATTGGGCTTCCTCGGTGAAAATACATAAACTATAAACTAATAATACTAGGGAACTTAAGCAACGACGACGGCAACGCCAAGGAAAACGTCACTTGAAAAAAGGATTCACGCTATTTTAAACTACTTTGCAGTTGTTCCAATTTGTTCAGTTTGTCTAAAGTGACTGGATTGTCCAGGAGCTGAATTTGAAGGGATGGCTTTCCCGTTCAAACGGAGAAAGGAAAATTAACCGTCGTCGGTTTACGTTCTCCAGAAAACCTATAATTTGATCATTTGGCGTTGTTGTTTTGCAGGGAACGGCAAAGAAATGTACCAAAATGTAAAACGCACGTGCAGAGGCATTGTTTTTGCTCATTAAACCTATTGTTCTGTGCCGTTCTCGCTGCCGTCACCGTCGTGGTTGCTTAAGCTCCCTACTGTTATGGCGGAGGAGTAGTTTTAGCTAATTAGATGCACCTGGATAAAACATCAAAAAAGACCAGATCCTGTTTTTCATATTTAAGGAACAATTGTCAATATCGTTTTCAAATACCTTATTTGGTACAAGATAATTGCATGTTCTTGGCTGTCTCAAAAAGAACAGAACAGGTTACATTTGTTTGCACATATTTTCAATGAGTATATTTATTTTGCTTAATGTACAGTTTGATTAGGACGAATCGTATTCTTTCATATCATAAAATATCATACAAGTTCTTTTTTTAACGAAACCAGCGGTGAATCTAGAGGAGGCCAGGGGGCCTGGGGCAATTATTTTTTCATTCTGACCCATTTTCACTCCAGGTACCCCCATTTTGTTTCACTCCAACACGCCCTCCCTCCCCTCCCTCCTTCCCTCCCGTCCCTCCCTCCCTCCCGTCCCTTCTCTCCCTTCCCTCCCTCACTTTCCTCTCCCTCCTTTCTCTCCCAACTGAACGGAGTCTTTTTGTGCTTGATCTCAATTTACTGGAGGGTACACGATACAGCTTGTAGAGAAAGAGTTCTCGCCTATTTTACCCACAATTCGCCACTGCTCATTCAAATAATCGTAACGCTCGATTGACTGAATCCCTCGTCCGCCAAAACAATAGATTTGATTCTCGCAAACCGCATGTCCAAACTCGCTTCTCGCATCATTCAACTGTGCACGTGCAGACATCCATTGGTCTTCTTGAGGGTGATACAGCTCCATTGTTTTCAAAGTTTGGCGTTCAGACCGCCCACCGAACACCAAGATGTTTCTGCCTTGGGTAGTCACGCCAAAGTTAAAACGAGGTTCTAGAAGGCCAGGCAATTCCTTCCATGTTTGATGTCTCAAGCCAAAACGTTCCATGGTAGTCAGCAGTCCATCGTCATTTATGCCTCCGATGACGTAGATACGGTGACCCAAAATAACGACACCTTGGAAAGAAATTGAAACTGTATTGTTTAGAATGAATATACCGATACCGATTCAGCAAGATTATTTGCTTGCACGATAAGTCCAGGATTAGTCAAGGATTGCGTTAGACCCAGGGGTCACGTGACCCAAATCCGGCCTTCTTATTATTAAAAGTACGTAAAAAGGATAGGATACATCTTATCTTGGGAAGGATTCTTAAATCCGTCCCAGGTCACTAAAGATACTTGCGTGCCACGCTTCGATCGTGTCAAGGAAATGCAATTCCAATTTCTGAGCCTGTTTAGGCAATCCTAAGCTGTGACCATGTCAATGAAAGCTATTGGTCATTTATGTCTGTGGCGCTTTCTGTTTAAAACAATTAATACAACATTTTACACTGTTTCTTTCAATAATACAGTATAAGGATAAAATAGTTTAAGAACATGCAGGAAAGAACGGTCAAAAAATTATTGGATGGAATAGGTGGCGCGCGGGTGGGGTGGGGGTGGGGGTGGGCGGTTGGAGAGAACGAGGCGGGTACCGGAAGAAAGTAGTATTTGTGAGATTTCTGGAAGCAAATGGAACCAGGAGATAAAGGAACAAAGTGAAGTGCACAACAAACATGAAGTTTCTCGCCTCCCTCCCCCATTCCCCCATGCACTTGTAATTTCATCTTACCAGTGCATCTTCGAGGCCTGATCATCTCAGGCAAGGCAGTCCACAGGCCGAGGCTCACATCAAACCTGTATGCAGCATGACCATTGGCTTTTCCACCAATCACATAGATGCTGTGTTTATCAGAACACACGCTAGCCTCCTGGACTCTACGCCCTAAGGTGATAAAAAAGTCGTTATTTAAATTTGTTTTGTTGTTGTTGTTTTTGGAGTTCAAATGTTTATCAAATGGCAAATCGTGATCACCTGTCGCCAAGCATTTTCGTTTGGTTAAGTCGTTTTTTATTAAAAAAAGAACTAATTAAGGCTATTTCTACATTATACTAGATAGCTTATCCTGCCGACGCGAAAAATGCTCCGACTTGTGTGGTATGGATAGAAGTGGCCCAAAATTGGAGCAAGTCGTTCATACATAGCACCGGATCGTTGACCGCATAACGTTTGGTGCTGAATCGAATTCGCGTTTCACACGGAAATTTTCTTTCCATTCTCCTATCCTTTAATTGACAAAGTTTTTCTACCATTCACGACATCGACCAGGCCTAATCCAAAAGGGTTGAGTCTGTTCGTAATTTCTTACGTAACTCAAAGCGGTTAAACCCATGATGCAGAACTGTCAATTCAGAAAAGCGTTCAGTTGCAATCTATAGAAGCAACCTGAGTTATCGTCGCCAACCAGTTTCAGTAGGTTCCGATCCTCACTCCTAGATTTTTGACTTCCGCTTCGGTTCGACTCCTTGTTCATACTTGGCATTATTATAATGTTAAAAAAGGGAAGGTTACTACCGCAGAAGGAATTAGATTACCAGATGGAAGAGAAATTAAAACTCTTGAACAAGGCAAGAGCTACAGATATTTAGGAATCTTGGAGACTGACGAGGTCAAGCGTGAAGAAATGAAGGACAACTTGACTAAGGAGTACTTTCGCAGAGTAAGAAAGCTGCTGCAGTCGAAGCTAAATGGGGCCAATATGGTAAAGGCCATTAATACTTGGGCCGTATCGGTGTTCAGGTATTCTGCTCCATTTGTTAGTTGGACACGGACCGAATTAAGAGTGATAGATAGAAGGACCAGGAAGTACATGAATATGTACAATGCACTTCATCCAAGAGATAGTGTAGCACGGCTGTACTTGCCTAGGAAAGTAGGGGGTGGGGTTTAATCTCCATTGAGGATTGTGTGGATCTTGCTGTACTGGGAGTAAATGACTATGTTACTAAGAGTAATGAAAGGCTTCTTGTGGCTGCAAGCCCCAGTGGTGGAGGTAATCAGGAAGGCACTGAAGGGTAAAAGAGAAGGAAATTTGCGTAAAGATCCAAGGAGCTGAGAGAAAAGGAATTACATGGACAGTTCTTCAGGCAAACTGAGCAGGTCACTGCTACGTCCAGCTGGCAGTGGCTTACAAATGCGTACCTCAAAAAGGAGACTGAGGGATTGATTATGGCTGCCCAAACACAGTCCTTGAGAACGAATGCTGTCAAAGCACATATTGACAAGATTCAGGATGATCCATTATGCCGTATGTGTAGACAGAAAGAGGAGAGTGTTTCCCATTTGCTCAGTGAATGCTCCAAACTTGCAAACACCGAATACAAGCGAAGGCATGATGGGGTTGCTAGGGCTCTCCACTGGGACATATGTGATCAGAATGGGTTACATTGTGGCGAGAAGTGGTATAATCACGTACCTTAGAGTGTCACGGAAAATGAAGATCTTAAAGTCCTGTGGGACTTCACAGTGCAAACGGATAAACATCTACAACATAATCGCCCGGATATTGTCATTGTAAATAAGAAAAAGAGGGAGTGCCAAATTATTGATGTTGCATGCCCTGGGGACAGTAGGGTGGAAACCAAGGAAGATGAAAAGATTGAATAGTACCGTGATTTGGCGATTGAGATTAAGACCTTATGGAAACTGAAGTCGGCGACAGTAGTCCCAGTTGTTATTGGAGTATTGGGAACCATCCCCAGATGATTGGGAGGCAACCTGGAACAGATTGGTGTGCGGACAAGATCAGTAACTATCCAAAAGACAGTTTTGTTAGGGATTGCAAGAATCCTCCGAAGAGTCCTTGGGACCTAAGGTGGCTTGTGGCCACTTGACCAGGACCAGTGTCATCTTCAGCAATGTTGCTGAGTCAATTTGTTATGGAATAATAATAATAATAATAATAATAATAATAATAATAATAATAATAATAATAATAATGCTAACTAAAAAAATCTTATTTTACAATTAATTTCACTTAATAAACTATTCAGTCAAAACACTATTTACATTATTCCTTTCAATTAATAATTCTCAAACAATCTTAATAATAATAATAATAATAATAATAGAGCAGTTTTCAATTGAGTGTCGAAAGTAATTACACAATTGCTTTGGTTTTGCATTGCTACGCTTTGTGATTGGCTAAAAAATCTCGCGCCACTTTCTCAACCAATCAGAAGTAAAACCAAAACCAATCGTGACTTGCTCGCATGCGTTTTCCCGCCCTCGGCGCCGCCGACATGTAATTGCTTCGAGCTCTGATTGGTTCATTGAATTATTTACGACTGCTGTGATTGGTCAGAGTAATTACTTTGGTTTTGGTTTTACGACACTCAATTGAAAACTGCTCTAATAATATTATTATTACAGTGGATGAAGAAATAGAGGAACAGGATGCCACCGGTATAGATTCTAAGCCTGAATTGACTGATGAACCAAATGCAGATGCCAATGTGCTTATTATAGACAATGATACGAGGAATAAAGAGGAGAGGCAAATGATAAAGGACATATTGGAAATTATGAGAAGCGGACAAGTGGCTAATGGTGCTGGTTTTAAAAGAGTTGACAGGAATGCCCTGGCAGAATGGACAAAAAAGGTGAATAGAGTAGTGTCAGATATACAAACTACCAATATCACTGACACCAACAAATTGATTAATGCTACTGCGATCTACATAGCAAGACAAGTTGGGCTTAAAATGGGTAGTGGCAAGAGAAAAGGGGGCAAAGAACCTAGGTGGAAAAGAAGAATCAAAAACTCTGTTGAAGAATTACGGAGGAATGTTAACATCTTGGAGAGGTCTAAACAAGGGAAACTTAAAAGGAAGAAGAAATATGCCAAGTTGGAGAGGAAGTATAACATCAAACAGAAAGGAGAAAAGGTTGTAATTGAAGAACTCAAGCAAAGACTGCAAGCTAAATCCGCAAAGTTAAAAAGGTACGATCAAAGGATCCATCGCTATCAAGTCAACAGATTGTTCCAGCAAGACCAAAAGAGGGTGTATCAACAAATGAATGGAACAGCTAGTGATTTCAATGAAGATAAACCTGATGCTGAGGAAAGTCAACAGTTTTGGAGAGACATATGGGGAAAGGACGTTTTACCCAATGAAAATGCAGAATGGTTAAAAGAGCTTAAAAAGGAAAGTCCAGAAGCTAGATAGGAGTACATTGCAGTAACAGCTGAAATGGTGACAGCAAGGTCGAAAAAGATCCCCAATTGGAAGGCACCTGATCCTGATGGCGTCCAAGGCTACTGGATCAAGAAACTGACAGCATTACATGAACGAATGGCGGACCACATGAATGACATGATAAACAACAGGGCTGCTATACCTGCATGGATGACAACTGGAAGGACTGTGCTGTGTCAGAAAGACCGTGAGAGGGGTAGTGCTGTTGACAACTATCGACCCATATCCTGTCTACCACTCGCCTGGAAACTAATGACAGGGATCATAGCTGATAGTATGTATGAGTTCTTTGAAGAAAATGATGTCCTACCTGTGGAACAGAAGAGGTGTAGGAGAAAAAGCAGGGGTACCAAAGATCAGTTGCTGATTGATAAGATGGTCCTGACTGATTGCAAAAGAAAGCACAAGAACCTGGCTATGGCGTGGGTAGACTACAAGAAAGCCTACGATATGGTACCGCACTCTTGGATTATTGAAAGCTTAAAAATGACACAGGTAGTGGAAAATATAGTTACTTTCCTGCAGAAATCCATGGCAAACTGGAGGACAGAATTGACATCTTGTGGGGAGACACTTGGTTCAGTCGATATTAGACGGGGTATCTTTCAAGGAGACAGCCTGTCCCCCCTTATCTTCACTGTTTGCATGGTACCTTTGACTAAGATCCTACGAAATGTTAAAGCTGGATATTGCCTAGGAGATGCTAAAATAAATCACCTGTTATTCATGGACGACTTGAAGGTTTACGGCAAGAACAAAGCAGAGATTGAAAGCCTTGTATCGACAGTACAGTTGATTAGCCAGGACATAGGAATGGAATTTGGGATAAAGAAATGTGGTGTTGTGGTGCTGAAGCGGGGGAAGTTGTGTAAAAGTGAGGGCATTAAGTTGATTAATGAGCAGATGATACAGGAGGTCGATGACGAGGGCTACAAGTATCTGGGTATCCTTGAGTTGGACAAGTTCAAGGAAAGTGAAATGAAAGATACCTTCCGAACAGAGTATTTAAGGCGATTCAAACTTGTCATGAAATCTTAACTCAATGGCAAAAATAAGATCAAAGCAGCCAACACTTGGGCTGTGTCGCTCATGAGGTATGGAGGGGGGCGTAAGGGTTTGCGGCTACGCGGTTTTGCCCTTTTTTGGCGCGGTTTCGCGGTTTCTTTCGCTTTTCACGGTTTTATAGTGCTAAGCGGTTTGCGGAATTTCGTTATTTTCGATGCGGTTTGACGGTTTTTTCCGTCCTAACATTCGGTTTTGCGGCTGCCAAAAACTAAAGAAGCCGAGTACCGAGCCGAGCCGAGCCGAGCCGAGCCGAGTACCGAAGATGAAACCACGCCGATGGTGCTTCAAGGGGCGATAGTAACTGCTGCAACATTTCTCCTTGGAGCACGAACCCGATTCGGACGAGTTGTGCGGTTAATAACCAACTTTTGTACTGATGCTTGACTTATTTTAAGGTAACCTTGCTGTTTAAAGAAAATATTTGATGTGAAACACATGTGTGGCGGTAGCCGTTGTATATAACTATAATTTACATTTGATTGTGCTATTTTGAGTATTTTAGATGCGGTTTCGGTTTTTAAGAAAATTTTGATGCGGTTTTGCGGTTTTGCTATATTTTTATTGCGGTTTTGCGGTTTTCAGACACCCCTTACGCCCCCCTCGGTATGGAGCAGGAACGATCAAATGGAGTAAGGAAGAACTACAAGAAATGGACAGGAAGTCAAGGAAAATCATGACAATGACTAAAGAGCTACACCCAAAAAGTAATGTTGCCAGAATATATGTACCAAGAACGAAGGGAGGAAAAGGCCTGATCAGTTGTGAGAGCTTCGTGAGAAGAGAAGAGAATAACTTGAGCTGGTATGTGAGAAATAGTGAAGAGGTATTTATTATGAAGTTGGAGATAGCAGTGTAGTCAACATATCCGAGGCTGTGGACCCAAAGGAATACAAAGTTAATGAAGCAAAGGAGACGGAGAGTGAATGGAAGCAGATTGAAAAGAATGCATGGGCAGTATGTGAGAGAAAAGGAAGGAATCGACTGGGATAGAACTTGGCAGTGGATTGCAAGGGGAGACTTAAAAGGATGTACTGAAGCCTTGATATGCAGTGCCCAGGAACAGGCTTTGAGAACAAATTATATATATAAGTCATCATATTGATCACACAGCAGAATCTCCTTTGTGCAGAATGTGTGGAAGCAAGGGAGAAACGGTGGCCCATTTGGTAAGTGAGTGTAGTAAGCTGGCGCAGTCAGAATATAAAGGAAGGCACGATAACGTAGCACGGTATATTCACTGGCAACTTTGTGGCAAATGTGGATTTGAAAGAGTTAACAGCTGGTACGAACAGAAACCTGAGGGAGTGGTGGAAAGTGAAAACTTCAAGATACTATGGGATTTCACAGTCCAGTGTGATCGGAAAATTGAAGCAAGAAGACCAGACATTGTCTTTATTGATAAGAAAGAGAGAGAGGTGATCATAATTGATGTTGCCATCCCAGGTGATGACAGGGTGAGAGATAAGGAGCTCGAGAAGATTGAGAAATACCAACTATTAAAAGATGAAGTGGCAAAACTCTGGAACATGCGGAAAGTCACTGTCGTCCCAGTTGTTATCGGGGCACTTGGTGCCAATTCAGTTAACTGTGAGAAGTACATGAAGCAAATTGGTGTAACTATAAGAATGGAAACTATTCAGAAAACAGCATTGTTGGGTACAGCAAAGATCCTGAGAAAGGTGCTGTCCTTGTAAGAGGAAAGAAAGAAAAGTCCTGGAACCCATGGTGACATGTTGGAACCCGCTTCCAGGGAATATCAACCAGACAGAACATCGTGCCTGAGCCTTAAAGGAATAAACACATAATAATAATAATAGTAATAATAATAATAATAATAAGCAATTTTTATAGCGCCATTTCCCAAAGGTTCAATGGCGCTTTACATAAAATTAATTAAAACTAAATACTCATTAAAAAACAAGATCAGTAACTATCCAAAAGACTGTTTTGTTAGGGACTGAAAGAATCCTCCGAAGAGTCCTTGGGATCTAAGGTGGCTTGTTGCCACTTGATCAGGGCCAGTGTCATCTCCAGCAATGTTGCTGAGTCTATTTGTTATGGAATAATAAAAATAATAATAAGCAATTTTTATACCACTAAAAATTAATTATTTAAATATGCTTGTATTGACAGGCAATGTAGGCAATGACATCCAATCCTTACCTTTGCCAACCGTACTCCATTTCTTTGTTACGGGATTAAATCTCCTCACTTCCGTGTTTGATACAACATATAACTCTTCTTGTACTACAGCTGCAACGCGGTAAATATCATCATCCTTCGCATCTGAGCACGCAAGCTCATAACAAGGCACGCACGCGCGCTGTTTCTCGTCAAACTTGTCAACCTTGTTTGTTTTCTTGCTGAACAGGTAAACTATCTTGTGGGAGTTTCGCGCTGTTTCATAATATTTGTGATCTTGAGACGTTAATTCATACGGGCGTCTCGAATTTAGTGCTTCGACCAACAATCGGTGTCTTCCGGCTCCGTCAACGAGCTCAGGTATAACTCGCGTTCGGATAAATTTAGTGCTGATTTGGCGAAATCGTACGGTTTTTAAAAGCGAGTCCAGATGTTGATCCCTATAAAAGATCATAAAAAGAGTTTTAAATTAAAGGCCCCCCTTCTCGCATAAATAACAAAATTTCTCTTCCTTTGTTTCCACGTTATATCGCCAAATACCACCAAATAGTAGTTATTTTTTTATCTCAGTCAATTTTTGTTTTTTCATTGTTTTTGGGTATGGTAATATATGCTAATGAATTTGAAACGAAGGAAAAACAAAAATTACCTGAAATAAAAAAATTAACTACAACATATACAACTTATTTGGATGAAGAGATTCTATAGCGCAAAACAAAAGCAGTAGTTTGGAGATAGACTGCAGGATTGCAAGGATAGAAGTGGATTACAGTTCATCAAATTCGATCTCGTGAAAGGCGGTCAAGAAATCAAAATTTTTAGCTCTTCAGATTTCGTTTGCCTAGTTAACATTTCTTTGCTTTCATCACTTTTGGGCGGTTTTTTCTTCGAATTCACATTTCACGATAATAAAGCAAGTTTGGCCATCAGGCATGAAAACACCATTTACATCAACCGGGGGTCAATGTCCTTTAAAGCAATTACAGGCATCATGCATCATGCATCGTGCATGCACGATAATGGAGCACTATAAGGGTATCAAATCCCCAGCTATATGAGCTATATTTATGAGTTTTGTGGTTGTGGTTGTGAAGTCTGGCGCTTCTCAGTTGTCGAGTTTGCCGATATCCTTTGGGAAAAACATCGTGCTCGCGCTGTTTTAGAAAGCTTCCCGTAAAATCCTGAAACGACGGAGGGTCATTTGATCGATAAGAATTAATCGGGTATCGAATGCAGCCGTTTAATGAAAATATCTGCGCTTAGTTTTTCTCTCGCGTTGTGTCCCATCAACCAAAATACCGCGACATATCTGGAGCTTTTGTATGCCACCAAAGAATTAGTGCAAACTGATACAAACGTTATCGAGTTTGACTAAAAATTTTGGTTGTTATATAGAAGCCCTTCTAAATCTGTGTAAGGGTCACTTTTTGCTGGAAATTATTGTGAAATAATTAACTCCTCAGTACCCCGCTCAGCACAAGGACGAAAATTAAACCCACATTTTTAAACAGTAATTCAGATCCCGCACGAAGAGGCTAGATCTCACCTTTGTTTAGGATCATGTTTGTACCATTTCCATACCGCTTCATACACCTTTTCCTCGCTTTTGGCTCTGAGTTTATTGCTTCCAAGCAGCGATGTGATCTGAGTGGCAGTTAAGGTGTCAAAATCCTCTTCGCTGGCGACTTGCAAGAAGTTCCACTCTATATATTCCATTGCCTTTTGCTTGAGCTGCTCGAGGTCAAGAGCTTCTGATACTTTTAGAAACGCAATGCAGTTGTTTGGTCTCAGGTGGTCGGCACTGAATCTTTCACAAGCAATCATAACCTCGTCAATCTGGAAAATGTGAAGATAAAAGCAAAACATAGATGAACAGGTATTTATGACCTAAAAATTCACTCTTCGCGTTAGTTTTTAAAACGACTCAGCGAGCATTACGGGAATTTTGATCTTTTTTGGTCAAAACCATACTACAATGACTTTCATTTATTTCAAGTTCAGGAAAATTTCACATCGTCGAGAGCAAGATAAGATATGTCAGTGATCGAATATAGAGCGGTTTTAAATAGAGTGTGGTAAAACCAAAACCAAAGCAATTACTCTGACCAATCATAACAGGCGCAGACAATCCAATGAGCCAATCAGAACTTAAAGCAAATACATGTAACCGGCGCCAAGCGCGGGAAAACGCGTGCAGGCAAGTCACGATTGGTTTTAGTTTTACTTCTGATTGGTTGAGAAAGTGGCGCGAGATTTTTTGGCCAATCACAAGGCGTAGCAATGCAAAACCAAAGCAATCGCGAAATTACTTTCGATACTCAATTGAAAACTGCTCTAATGAATCATAAATAACAACAGTTCTCAAAAATGTTCAACTAAATTCTTGTTCCACTCACCGTCAACCAGAGCGGGAAAACTAGTAACTTTTGTGGCTTTTAATATCTAACTTATTTCACAATTACACTTAATTGCAATAACGATGTCATAGAAAAATGAAAAAAAAAAAAAAAAAAAAAAAAACGTTATTGCATTCAGATGTATATGTTGTAGTTAATTTTTTAATTCAGGTAATTTTTGTTTTTCCTTTGTTTCAAATTCATTAGCATATATTACCATACCCAAAAACAATAGAAAAATAAAAATTACCTGAGATAAAAAATTAACTATATACAATATTTATATTAACCTGCGATCAGGCGCTCTGATCGCAGGTTACATTTTATATATTCACTGAGAGCGAATAACTGTTTAAGTATCATTTCATAGTTAAAGTAGTTTAACTAGGAAGATAGTTTTTATTTCCGTTTTTTAGAAATTTTATACCCGCGGCTTACAGTCTGAAACGATGCCTTCTACATAAATTTAAATGACATGCAAATCTTCAAAACAGCACCATTAACAACAACAGCAAAATGAATTTAACAAGCCGCAGAACACGAACTATGAAATAGGATCCGGAACGGGAAAGTTTAAGAGATGTTTAAAAAAAAACTAACAAATTGATTCGTTCGAAATCTTTAGCTATAACTAGCAGAATTTTTCACGATGAGGATCGGGAACTTTCAGCTGGAAATTGTCTTTGAACAGTAGCCGTTTGATTGAACGAGCCTTGAAAAGGTCATTTAAAAAAATTTGCTGGACTTCTATCAGGTACTCAAAATATCCTTTTTCGATTCGAGAACTGCTAGACTGAAAGCAGTCCTATCGCCCTTTGTTTAGAAGGCGCGCGAGCTGACAAGGAAGAGAAATGTTCGGAGTCGATAAGAAAACGCAAGGAATTAATTTTTCTGTGTTATAAAAATTCGAGGTTACATCGTAAATGATCGAAAACTCGAACTATCTTCAACACGTTTACACCGATTTCAAACATCTGAGCTAACTAAGGTTTACTGAGCTAACTATAAGCTAACTAAGGTTTACTGAACAGATGTCAGTTTTAATTACCAAAACATATCGTTGGTTGCTATAGCCTGAATAAAAGCAAACAGTTAGTGTTTTGTGAAGTACGACGTCTTATTCGTGGATACCTTACTGATTTATTTAACTGCACATACAGCTATTTCAATTAACGTTGTCGGGTGAAAGCTTAAAGCTCAAAGCCTACAAGTCAAGACCGATCCGCGAACGAGTAAACCGAGCGCCTGTTCCAGGCATGCAGGTAGTTGGAAGCGGTGAAACGAAAAGAAACGGCGCGAATGAGCGATGCGACGAGCGGGGAAAACGCTTATTTTGCGTCGCTCCCAACTATCTTGGCTTGTAGCTTTGAGCTTTCATCCGACAACGTTAATTGAAATAGCTGTATATAGCAACTAACAAAAGTACTCATGTACTCGTGAGCTGTTCCACGGACATTTTATACAACACAACTGGCCATTAGGTTGGTTGATATGTTCAATATTGGTTTATAGTTAACATGTATATAATTTGTTGTTGGTTTGAATGTCCAATATAAATCTACTTTCTTATGCAAATATGATCTCTTTGTATTAATAAGCGATTTGCCTGTCCAGCCGCGGGGTCTGTTGGCTTTGATAAACAGGATGTTAAACATCGCTTTAAACTGAACTGAACTCGAACTCGCTGTTATCTGTATAGTCTGAAACACTGTACAGACATTCGACCACCTAAAAAGAATTTAAGTGTCAAGTCCAATCACCTTTATTTATGCTCAAAGTACTATTGCATTAATAAGATGCATCCCCCGGTTGAAGAATTGGTATTCTTTAGCGGTAAGGGTGAAAATGGTGAAATTCTTTAGGGGTAAGACATACATCGTTAATGAAATTCTTTAGGGGCAAACCCATTTCTTATGGAAGTATTTAGGGGTTAATGAATTTTTTTGTTACCGGTAAGAAAGAAAGGCCAGTCTTCAACTGGGGTGCGAATTTTTAATGCAATAACCCAAAATATCTCGGCACAAGACAGAATTATCATCTAGGAAGCAAATAACATACATTACCTTTAAGTAGTACACCAGCTGTATCAGCTCCACCATCTGATTAACATCCCAAACAAGTTTACCCGTATACAAAAAGTTCAACACATTGAGCACAGCTACATTGTCATACTGCTCTGGGATTTCCAATTCATCGTCGGCGACGAATTTCACCTTCTTCTTATTACCTTTTTCTTTTGCGGTCGCGATTTTTTCGCGGAAGAGAGGGCATGTTCCCGCCAAAACGACTTTATGCGCGGGAAAACGACGGCCGCCACTGCAAATGAAGATATCGCAGAGTTCTTCCTTCGTGCGCATGTCTTGAAAAATCTGAAAGGCTCTGGCGCCGTGAGAATCAGTTACAAAACAGGTTTTGTTAGAAGGTATCATTCTTGATGCAGGCGAATATTCTTGCAAAGACATATTGAACTGCTGCTGCGTTTCACAGTGATGATGCATTTGTAATGACGGTGGAATTGTTTACATTAACTAATCATCTTCTCTCGTTTATTGAAATTTGCATAATCTATTGATCAATGTTGGCATTTTTCATATTGGAATATTAAAAGATGGATATTGCCGTCTTCCCAGCTGCTTTGGGTAAAATTCGGGTGAATGACTTTCGGTGGAACTGAAGAACGCACGTATTTTAGTCAAAGTTGCACATGGATTTCCTCGCTTTAATGTAAAGGCATGGAAAGAAAACACAGGGGCGGATCCAGGATTTTTTTATGGGGGGTGGCCACGGGTATATGCCTAAGTCTATAATTGTTTTTTTTTTTTAATTGTTGCAATTAAAAAGAAAACTGTTAAAACCGATGCAGGGATTTTATTAAGGTCCATTGAGATTTTAAACGGGAGGGCAATGAGTTTGAGCAGGTGGGAACATGATTGGAAGGGCTGAAGGCCCATCCCTTCTAGGGGGGTCCGGGGGCATGCACCCCGGGGAAATTTTTAAATTTTAGTCTCCCGGAGATGCATTTTCCTGCATTTTAAAGCACTTACTGTTGCTTGAAACATTGTATTTTGTTTGTTCAATCAACTGAATACAGATATCTGTAGTCATGGACATCAAGTTATCAAGTTGAGTACAAAAATATTGTTTAATCGACCGTTCTGACCTTTTTCCGGTCGCCATAACACACATGGAACTTGTTTGCAACTCAGTGACATCATGCAGAACATAATGCAGAGCACTAAGCTGGCAATGCATTGTGGGGCGATTTCAGTTGTTTGTCACGTTTCTTCTGTACAGGGAGCAACGGGAGGTAAATAAGCAATAACCTCGTTGTTTTTTAAGTTGAAATACGCTTTATTTTTTAGAACACACATTAAAAAGGCCAAGTTAGTAAATTATTTAACTTGTTGGTGGCAAAAATAAGGTTTAGGTGTTCAAAGCAGCCGGGCAAAATTGTGTTCACAGCCGGTCAATTTGCCCGTTGCCCGACTGCCCGGCCCTTAATGAAACCCCTGCCGATGGCCTAAAGGGGGGTGGCTAGCCACCCAATCCACCCCCCCTTGGATCTGCCCCTGAAACAATACAATGGAGTCAAACGTTTTGCGGAAACATAACACCAATATTTAGAACGAATGAGGGAACGGATATAAGTATTACTTATATCCGAGGTAAAACGAAAGAATTCCTAGCATGAATTAAGATCCATTTATTTGTGAACAATTATTGCTTCCATCATTAATCATTGATAAAATTTGATGTTGTCCCATGGGTCGGGCATTTGCACTATTCCAGAAGCCCCACCGTGGGGCATTTGCAACATTATGAAAAAAAGGACAAATGCCCCGGGGGGAATGAGCGGGCTTGGAATTGACGGAGCCATAATGCGTATTTTAAATTGATCGATCAACAAAGGCGAGTCAAAAGCCAATAATTTTTTTTCGAAAACCTAATTGACTCCAATTGACTCCACGATTTCATCCCAAATTTTAAAGTTGAAAGTGATCTATTTCGCGGCTGTTTTTTTTTTTGGCGTTGAATTGAAAGTGACTACATCCGGCAAGCCCCAAGTGGCGTGTCGTTTGTGAGAAGATCTATTTGTATTCGAGTTTTTCCAAGGGTGTCTATATCCCAGCTGCAGGCGTTTGCCACAGACATTATTTCGCTTCAGGTCCCAGGTGATATCCGCGGTCATGAATAAATTGATAAGGCAAAATTTTGCCAGAGGTTTTTACTTTTAAAATGGTTTTGTTCATTTGATTCACTTTTGTGGGCTTATGATCTTCTTTTTTTGGCCTTCTCTGCTTTCGAAATGATGGGTTGAGCGCGGTAACACCATACGGTTCTTGGGAACTGCACTTTACTTTTTTGTGTGGGAAGCAAGTAGCAAGTTTTCGTTTCGGCGTTCCTTGACGATACGCCGAACTGAAAATAACGAACATGTATAAAACCGAGCGAAAATTAAAAGTATTAGGGTAGTAAACTTACTGTAACTGGAATAATAATTGAATTGTATTGTAATTATAGGATCGTGCTATATTGTAATCATAGTATAATGTATCTCAATCTGCGGTGTGGTTATTTCTTTAATTCGTTTAAGACTTGTAAATTCATTTTAGTTCGCTGGGAAGCAGTTAAATATTGAGATACATTATGATTGAGTGTGGTGGTAAACAAATAAATAAATAAATAAATTGACCAGTCTTTTTACCACAAGCCGCAAAGCAATAGGAATTGCAATAGAACTATCTATCTTAACTGGTTCGTTGTCTGCCATCATTTTTATCATTTATAGAAGATGCTTTGGCAACCTTTGTTGCGCAGGATGCAAATTAGGAGCCACAGATGGCGCAAGATGGAGTTGTCTATTAGAGACACGAGCTAGAGGGTGTGGTTAGTAACAGTTTCCTGATCCGATATACTTTGAATCTTGAACTGGCTTGAAAGGCGTGATCGGTAGTGGTCGTTTAGCAAACTAAGAGCCAGTCTCTTGATTTGTCTACTTGATTTGTTTACTTTGGCTCTGGCTGCCCAATAAAAGGTTCTTACAGATGGATGTGATATGTTGATGTTTGCTGGAAAAAGTCATCGCTCGCAGCTTGGCTCGCTTCTTTTCTTTGGCCAATGTTAATACCGCAGGAAGATCGACAGTTTCGTAAGTTTTTAATCCCTTAGAAGTAATGAAACACTATCGTGCTTCCCAGTCAGCAGCTCCATATCCGGATCCAGCAACCACATAGAAGTCTTCAGGAGGAACCATGCCAGCCAGTTTCGGCCCCTACTCCTCGACTGCATCCTGCCATGGCGGGGTCCCTCCCTAAGGAGGCTTCGTGGAAACCAGTGCTGACCGGGGAATTAAATGTTAAAAGAAAGACTTTAGACAGAACAGTCACATAAGAGCTGGATCGATTTATAATATCATAATAATATATATACAATTTATATAGAGCATTTTCTAAAGCTACCCAAAAGCGCTTTATAGGTAAAATCTTAAAAACTATCAAACTATCTTAAAAACTCAAAAAGTATCAGTTAAAAACTACAACGGCCCGCAGTCACTAAAATATGTGATCAATAAAGCTTCCGTACATATTGTCAAATCTTAAAAACTATAAATTTAAAACTATCTTAAAAACTATCAATAATAAGTTCAAAACTGCAGGTCCACAGCCACTAAAAATAAATGTTCAATAGAAAGCTTTCTAAAAATGATACGTCTTAAGTCTCTTCTTGAAGACATCACTGAAGCAGGTTAGGGCTAGATTTAATATAAAAAGGCAGCAAATTCCAAAGCTTTGGTGCGCTAAGCTTTGGATAGGAGCCGGTTGGTGACTCATGGCGTTGCTGTTGCAATCTTTTTATCCGTTCACTGCCTAGATTTCTGATTGTTATAACTGGCTATTCGTTTTTTTTTATGCGCATTGTTAGTATACTAAGGGCCCATTTATATGGTCTTGAGTACCCGAGACAACCCTCCCCCCGGTTACTCTTGTCGAGCTAATATTCTCACTTATTTCTTTGAAAAATTCAACCAACCGTTTACATAAGAATCGCGAACTCGTCTCGGGGGGCGAGACAACTCGGGTGGACGAGTTATCTCGCCTCGGCAGGTAGGGTCACCCTGGCAGGCGGGACAACTTTTTCTCATATAAACACTTTGGCTCGCCTACCCGAGACAAAACGGCTCAAATTGTTCCCGGAGCCCGTGTGTTTTAGATCAGCGAAGACCAAACGTTAAAAAAAAAATGGTGTCCCGAGAGAGACTGTTGTGCTTGTAGAGAGGACAGCTGTTGGTCCTGTTGCAACTCACAACTCCATATAAACGCTCCATAAAGTTGTCTCGAGGGGGAGGGTTGTCTCGGGTACCCGAGACCATGTAAATAGGGCGTAAGTGGAATACGTTGTCGAAACATATTGTCCATGCCGAGACCCGCACTGTTTTTAAGAACAGACTTAAAATTTAAATGAACTAAAACTGATCATGATATCTAGAATTTATCTCAGTCATGATTTCCCCCTTCAGAAGGTGGTAAGCAGGATTATTTGAAGCAACACTCCTGCTTCATCCCACACCGGCGCTTTGCCGTCTTTGCTTCCTGTGGTTTTACTGTTCGCGGATCGAGTCATGGAAATTCCAATGTGGCTGGGGAACTTGTTTTTATACAGGGATAACCTCGTGATTTCCCCTTTTAGGAGGTGGTTTTTAATAATTTTCGTTGACCTTCTAAATAAAGTATTATGTTATGTTATTTTATGTTATCGGTTGAGATCCTTTTGCGTAGGCGCTTTAAACACTGCTCTAAACCGCTGTGATACACCAGGATTATTTGAAGCAACACTCCTGCTTCATCACACATCGGCGCTTTGCCGTCTTCGTTATCAGAGGTTTCACTGTTCGATCGAGTCATACAATTCACTGTTGATTATAATCTTGTTAAATAGATGATTTTTTTTTCTTCTCTAAGTTCTGGCCTGAGAAGTGTTGATCGCCTTTTGCGCAGACGCTTTAAACACTGCCCAGAACCAGTGTGGGATGAAGCAGGATTATTTGAAGCAACACTCCTGCTTCATCCCACACCGGCGCTTTGCCGTCTTTGCTTCCTGCGGTTTTACTGTTCGATCGAATCATGGAAATTCCATTGTGGCTGGGGAAATTGTTTTTATACAGGGATAACCTCATGATTTCCCCTTTTAGGAGGTGGTTTTTATTAATTTTCGCTGACCTTCTGAACAAAGTATTATGTTATGTTATTTTATGTTTAGGCGCTTTAAACACTGCCTTGAACCAGTGTGGGATGAAGCAGGATTATTTGAAGCAATACTCCTGCTTCATCCCACACCGGCGCTTTGTCATCTCCGTTATATCAGAGGTTCAATGATCGATCACTGTTCGATTGAGTCATAGCAATCCACTGTTGATTATTATGTTTGCGAAGGCGCTTTAAACACTGCCCTGAACCAGTCTGGGATAAAGCAGGATTATTTGAAGCAATATACCCCTCCATCCCACACCGGCGCTTTGCCGTCTTCGTTATCGGAGGTTTCACTGTTCGATCGAGTCATAGCAATCCACTGATTATTATAATCTTGTTAAATAGATGATTTTTCTTTTCTTCTCTACAAGTAGTGGCCTGAAATGTGTTGATCGCCTTTTGCGCAGGCGCTTTAAACACTGCCCTGAACCAGTGTAGGATAAAGCAGGATTATTTTAAGCAATACTCCTGCTTCATCCCACACCGGCGCTTTGCCGTCTTCGTTATCGGAAGTTTTACTGTTCGATTGAGTCATAGCAATCCACTGATTATTTTAATCTTGTTAAATAGATTATTTTTCTTTTCTTCTCGATAAGTAGTGGCCCGAGATGTGTTGATCGCCTTTTGCGCAGGCGCTTTAAACACTGCCCAGAACCAGTGTGGGATGAAGCAGGATTATTTGAAGCAACACTCCTGCTTCATTCCACACCGGCGCTTTGCCGTCTTTGCTTGCTGTGGTTTTACTGTTCGATCGAGTCATGGAAATTCCATTGTGGCTGGGGAACTTGTTTTTATACAGGGATAACCTCATGATTTCCCCTTTTAGGAGGTAGTTTTTAATAATTTTCGTTGACCGTTGACCTTCTGAACAAAGTATTATTTTATGTTATTTTATGTTTAGGCGCTTTAAACACCCGGGGGAGGTGGGGGGGGGGGGGGGGGGGGGTACTCCCTATAATGGGCTATACGGGGATGCTCCGCCCGAAAGAGGTACCTTTTTGAGGCTGGACGTATATGAAAGGGTCGGGATTTCACGAGTTGAAGTATGTGAAAGGGTAGGGATTCCACGAAGAATAGGAAATGGTAGCGAAAACACGAGTTGAAGCATAAAAAAGGTAGGGAAAACTGCAATTTAAGTATTGTAAAAAGGGCCTTTCAAAATACTAACAGACGCACGTAAAGGCTATATGAAAGGGGTACCCTTTTCAACGAAAGGTATATGAAAGGGGTACCATTTTCAATCAAAGGTATATGAAAGGGGTACTTTTTCTAGTCATAGCAATTCACTGTTGATTATAATCTTGTTAAATAGATGATTTTTCTTTTCTTCTCTATAAGTAGTGGCCTGAAATGTGTTGATCGCCTTTTGCGCAGGCGCTTTAAACACTGCCCTGAACCAGTGTGAGATAAAGCAGGATTATTTGCAGCAATACTCCTGCTTCATCCCACACCGGCGCTTTGCCGTCTTTGCTTCCTGTGGTTTTACTGTTCGATCGACTCATGGAAATTCCAATGTGGCTGGGGAACCTGTTTTTTTACAGGGATAACCTCGCGATTTCCCCTGAATAAAGTATTATGCCGGTTATGTTATTTTATGTTATGGGTTGAGTCGCTTTAAACACTGCCTTGAACCAGTGTGGGATGAAGCAGGATTATTTGAAGCAATACTTCTGCTTCATCCCACACCGGCGCTTTGCCGTCTTCGTTATCGATAATATCGGTGGTTTTACTATGATTCAAGTCATGACAATGCCACTGTAGCTCTTTTTCTTTTCTTCTCCTGTTGCCGGGCCTGAGATGGGTTTTAACCATATACATCATGCAGGCTTTAAATAAACCCGTGTTAAGATAAAGCAGACTTATTTAAGCCAAACCTGCTTCATCTAATAAGGGCGCAATTCACTGTTGAGTCTTGCCTTGATCGATGAAGCAAGGTTTATTTGAAGCAATTCGCCTGATTTATCCCACACGGGCGCTTTGCCGTCTTCGTAAACTCTTACTAGTAAACCTTCAACGCTCTCCGAATTTTAACACAAACCTTTACGGCAGAAATCAGTGCTTTCGCTGCGTGCACCAACTCAGAGTTGTGACATTTATCAAACTGTGAAACTTAGCCCCATTGACCATGTGAACAGAATTGTCCTTTCACGGATCGTTTATGACGATTTTCAATTTTGTCTGTTTCGTCAAATTTGAAGCTCGCGCAATTGAATGCACGCGTTAGTCGACAAGGACCGTCGTTGCAAACGTATTTCCGCCGCATCGTGTTTATTTATTTACCATTAAAGTCTTCGCTCAATGATGAGTATTTAGACTGTATTTATTAATTAATTAATTAATTAATTAACTTACTAACTGGCTAACTAAGTAACAACATAGAAAACTAATAAAAAGTAGTAATTGCTTCTTTAAGGTGGCTCCAAGTAGTTTTTTTGGGGTCACACTTGCTTTTTTGAATGCGCTTATACATAATCTTACTTTAGCTCAATGACCCTGAATTTGATACCAGATATTAGGCTTGTATGAAAGTTTTGGATGATGCTCTTTTTATGCTAATCAGCGTTTCCATAGCAACGGTAAACAATATGGCAAAAAACAGTTTTTCCTAAATAAATTTCGATTTTGGGGCTACCCGTGACAAGCGAATAAATGCGCTATAATCTACACAGTGTATTACACTAAATGGGAAAATTTCAAACAAATTAAACTGTTCGATTTTAAATAAATCGCTAAAACAGTTTTAAGACGTGTTTTTTCATGTTTGAAATATAAGCGGTCAAAACATTCCACAGGTCTCACAAATTATCGTTAAATTACCACAGAAAGTTTCCTCAGACTTAAATTATTACTCCCTGCAAATAGCTCTGATTTATTTAAAATCGAACAGTTTAATTTGTTTGAAAATTTCCCAATTAGTGTAAGTAGACTGTGTAGATTATAGCGCATTTATTTTGGGTAGCCCCAAAATCGAAAGATAATTAGGAACTGTTTTTCGCCATAATTGTTTACCGTTGCTATGAAAACACTGATTAGCATAAAAAGAGCATCGCTCAAAAATTTTCATCCAAGCCTAGCATCTGGCATCAAATTCAGATTCATTGAGCTAAAGTAAGATTATGTATAAGCGCATTCAAAAAGGGAGGTGTGACCCAAAAAAACTACTTTTACTTAATGCAGTAGCCCTGGGGAGCTGGTTCCAAGCAAGAAGTGTTCTGGTGTAAAAATAATATTTAATAAAGTATTGTTGTCACAACTGGCAAGTGGGAACTTCTATGCATGCTCAGAGGAACGAGTAGAGTTATATGTAACTGGCAAGCATATTACTATCGGCATGAGTTAAGTTATTCCGCATCTGATTTTATAGAGCATTGCCAGGCCTTCCAGTTCAGGCAGTATAGCATGTCGTTAACACTGTCAAGGCGATCGTAACGGTTACGGACCCAATGCGCTGTCCTCCTTTGTACCATTTCTACAGACTTTACACAATGGAAAAGTATTGGTAAGTTGAAACAGTAAACAAAAGTCGCTTTTCCACTTTAATTTATAAGGGATGGCCTTGTAAAATGCCTCACCTTTTGCATAGAGGCAAAATACAAATTTTATAGGTCAAGTAGGTTAGGTCGCTTTGTACAACTAAGTTTACCATAATGCATCAGTCAATCCCAGTAGTGCCCACCATCCCCGGACATCCCCGGACATCCCCCTGGACATCCCCGGGTCATCATTAGCATTTTGTGCAAAAAAATGGCAAATACACCATGGCTGGGACAAAAAAGCTGTGCAAATGCCCCGGGGTATAGTAAAAAATGAAGAAAAATTCTTCGAATCTACCTAGACCGTCATAAAGTTATTTGAAGCCAAACTCAACAGTTCGCAACGAATTTCTTGTCAGAACTGGAGCCAGGATTTTTTTAGGTCGAAGACACGAGGATGTCAAATGCCCCGGGGTACACTGAGAGTAGGTTAATGCCCGACCCCCGGGATTTCAACATGAGCAAATGTCCGGGGGGGGATGGTCACTCCTGGAATTGACTGATGCATAATACTGAGAAATATGATCACTTTTTCAAGCATTCATACGTTAAAAACTTGAAGGAGGATAAAGACGCGCACGTTTTCCTTGCAAAATGACACGCCGGGAAGGAGCATTACACAATTTTAAATTTTACATTTTCTAAAACAAGGTCTCAAATAGCAAGCTGTGTAAAAGAACTACATTTGCAACCAGAGTTTATATATTCTCAAATACTTTAAATACTTCAAATAATTGTCAGTGCATTGTGAAACTTCTGTGCATCATTGATATGGAATTTACTTGAATTTCTTGATACAAATAATATTGATTACCCATTCTGTTCAAATAAGTACAGTATTTACTCTGTATTTCTCATTTGGCAATGGCGGCACTTATGCCATCCATTTTGCCAATAAAGTTGTGAAGACACAAAATATTTTTAGGTGTCCGTGTTCCAGTTTTAGTCAGCTATTTAGTTAGTCACTCTCCAAAACAGTTTAGTTTGATTCACTGCCGGGGAGGGAGGGGCGGGGGGAACTCAACAAAGTTTTGTACGGGGATGCTCTGCCCCGAGGTTCAAACCCTTACCCTTTCATATACCGTTTTTGACAGAAAAGGTACCCTTTTCATATACCTTTCATTGAAAATGCTACCACTTTCATATACCTTTCATATAGCCTTTACGTGCATCTGTTTGATATATTTTGAAACGCCCTTTTTATAATACTTAAATGGCAGTTTTCCCTACCCTTTTGTATACTTCAACTTGTGTTTTCCCTACCCTTTCCGATACTTCATGAAATCCCTACCCTTTCATACACCTCCAGCCTAAAGAAGGTACCCTTTTGGCAGAGCATCCTGGTATAGCCCATTATAGGGAGTAACCCCCCCCCCCCCCCAGAATTCACTGCAATAGGGTGTGTGCAAGGAGAGTTATTTTCTATTAACTGAATGTTTTTCCATGAAATTTCACTTACAATAATTAAGACTAGAATGGTTTCACATAACCTGTGAAACACATGTAGGAATTAGACACTAATCCCATTTTTTTCTTCTGTTTACAATTGACTATTTATCAGATGGGCAACTACTTAAACAGTAAGAGGACAACAAAATGTGGAACTAAGATTCTTACACAAAAACAGTCACTGACTTTCAAGCTTACATGGTTTTGAAAAACAACTCAATAATTATTGACAGATATAAAAATGTAGCTGCCTACTTGGGTTTTCTCTCCCCTTTTTCGACCATTGTTAAAATTTGAAAGGCTGGTTTTATCAACTGAGTTGATACAGTAAATTGGCTGCCATAAAGAGATTCATAAAGCTGATGTTTCAAGCACTAGTCCATAGTTAATAGAACAAACTGGTTATGAAGCTCAACAAATTTCAAAAAGAGTGTACAAAGCTGCTTTGTTTTATGTTGAACGAACCATGACCCTGCACATTGTTTTGTTTAACGTGTGAGCCCAAATGTTTCTACTGGTCAGTTGCTCATATGCATTTCAATACCTTTTGTGTTTTGTGCAGGATCAAGGCAAACGAACAAAAGAAATGGAGAAAAAAACATATAATAAAGGACTGACTGAGTTTCATAACTATGATGCAAATGGAACCATCTGATGAAGGGTTGGCACTCAAAATCTCAGCTTTTGAATCTCTTTACAGTGGCCAATATTGATGAAACCAAATTTTGGTGTTTCATTCCCCTACCGACGCAGCACCACATTTTCTTTAAACACAAAGTTCCGGAAAAAAGGCTTAGCTCCTCCCCTATTTCACACCTTCTAGTTGTGAAATGCAAATCAAGGCGTCTTTCAGTCACAAAACGTGGTTAACTTGCACGTTTTGCTTCAAAAATCTAACTAAACCAAGAAATAGAAGTTCATAAAGACTTCTGATATAACTTTCATAAAGTATTTCCGTATTGTGTTAGCAATGGTCCTAGTAATGACGCATGTTTGTTGTCAGTTGTTAATGCTTCAGTGGTTGATTGACGACTGGAGGTGGGAAAGGCCAGGCCAGGTTCCTTTTATACTGGAACTTCAGGTTTAATTAGAAACTAACCCTAACTTTAGAAAACTAGCAACTTGAAAATGTTGGTGACTGATTTTTTTGTTTTTGTCCCTTGGGCCTTTTAATAATAACAATAAGATAAAATCGCCCGTAACATCAAGGACCCAGTAAGTGTACTCACCCATAACAGATGCTATGGGTGATGGCACTTTAATAAAAACCCTGTATACTGCATTGATCATATTCTCTTTAATTCTAATTAATTTTTATATTTTCCTTGAGAATTCAAGATTTTTGTGAGAGTATATCAAAACTGTATTTTACCTAACCCTTAGCCTTAGAGCACTCATCAGCTACCATCCTGCAGGTTATCCCATGCGATTTGCCCAGCATATCACATCAAACGAAATCAAAAACTCAATTGAACGAAAGAGTTTGATGCAGTTCAGCCAAGGAACGAAATTGAACACAAAACTTTTTTTGTGAGTTTGATGCCCGAATTTTATCGAACAAAAATCTAATTAATCGAACAGTCATGGTTCAATTTACACGTAGTTTGGAAATTGAACTTTGAGCTACAATACAAAATAAAGAGTCTGAAGTCGATTCCGTGAACACGTAAATGTAATTTGCAGAAAAGGCATATTTATAATAATTATTAGGATGGATTATTGCACATAACAGAGTTTGACTTATTTCAAACATAACTTTATGGTTTGCGTTCTTCACAGAGTTGTACAGCAACACCTTTCGAACCAGAAGCAAATGCCAAAAGGCATATGTATAATATTACAATGGATTATTGCACATAACAGAGTTTGACTTATTTCAAACGTAACTTTATGGTTTGCGTTCTTCACAGAGTTGCACAGCAACACCTTTCGAACCAGAAGCAAATGCCAAAAAGGCATATTTATTATGCCAAAAGGCATAATGTATAATATTACGATGGATTATTGCACATAACAGAGTTTGACTTATTTCAAACGTAACTTTATGGTTTGCGTTCTTCACAGAGTTGTGCAGCAACACCTTTCGAACCAGAAGCAAATGCCAACTGCACCAGGGCTGGAATTAATTTCGCACTGCGACACAAGCAGTGGCGTACAAAATTTCAACAATTAGGCGGAAAAGTAGATTACAGGTATATTATCAGTACATTCTCTTTGTATTCCCCGAGAGCATTTAAGCATTTATTCCTTTTAATCGAAAGGAATAATGTAAATAGTGCTTTGACTGAATAGTTTGTTATTTAGTTTTTTATTTAGTTTTTTAAGTGAAATTAATTGTAAAATATGATTTTTTGGTTAGCTTTGTTATCAATAAAAGATTTATTATTTAAGCCAGTTTAGCAGCATTAAGCAGCACTGGAATCGGAAGAAATGTATGTTACATTGTACATCTTTCAGGACAATTTTGCTGCGATGGATAAAGATAACGAGATGATTCCCGAGATGATTAAGACTTGCAGTCGTTCTGTGGACAGAAAAGCCTTTTTCCCAGGTAAACAATCAACGCAATGACATTTTCACAGGGAATATAATAAGAATATACTCAGAATATGGAAATGATAAAAGACTTCACATCGCCTTGACTGTTTCAACACTGGATCAATTTACGTACTAATCAGTCAAGAGTTCGAAAATGGAATGTTCGATTTTGTTCGATTCGCATTTTTCTTTTGTGAGTTCCAAGTCATTCCATGACCAAACTTAATGAAACCCTTTCGTTCGATTGAGTTCGAAAACCGAACATTCGATATGATACGCTGGGGATTTGAGACTGCAGGGATTGATCCAGAAGTTTGTTTTGATATAAAAAACAAAAACTAAACATGCCCCTCCCCCCCCCCCTCCCCACCAACCCTATAACAGGCTGCTGAAAAGTGTGTAACTTTGTAAAAAAACCTAACTTAAGGTTTTATTTTTCCCTACTTTTTGAAACTCTGCTGAAGTTTCATCTCAAGTTCAGCAATTTTCATGTCTTTCTCCAAGAGCAATGCTTGCTGCTTTTCAATCTTCTGCTGCAATGAACCTCTTTCATCTTGTAATTCAGCGACCATCTTCCCATAGTATTTTTTACACATATCCAACATAGTCCTGTAACTTTCTGCATTCATTTCCTCGGATTCACCTGACTGATCATCATTCTGTTCACAAACAAGTTCTTTTAAGTTAAACCTTCTTTGCTCTTCATTGAGTCGAATTTCTTCCAGGTCGAAGATCAGTGTTTGTGTCATAGATTCCACAGTTCCTTTCAACGCTTCGTTTTCTTCTCTTAACTTCTCAAGTTTTGTATCACCTTCCTCATTACTGCTAGAGTTTTCACTAATGTTGTCCTCGTTAGTTGCGGAAACGCGCAAATGATCACGACTTTTCTCCCTCGCTTCAAGTTCGCTTGCTAGTTGTAAGGCCTTATCTCTTTCGCTTTCCAAAGCCCTGATTTGCTCCAGCAACGTCATCATTAAAGACTCGCTGCTTGAATTCGCCATGTTTCTTGTGTTGTAGGCGACGCCTTGAATATTAAACAAATTACACACCTCTTCTCTAAAAACTAGAATGCTAAAGTCCACCACGAAACCAAAATTGACTTCAGTGAAACAGTTTCCAAAGTTTTGCAGTTTCCAATAAGCCGTTTCCGGAGATACTTCTCAAACGCACAGAAAGTTAAAAGTAGTTCAAGCTGGTTTTACTTTCCAGAAACTTTCATACCACAAGTTCAGAACCCCGCGGCGGCCATTTTGGAAAAGCGAAAATCATAATGTATTGTGGGCCATTTACGGTCAGCGGTATCTCGATGAGGCTCATAACATGAACATCAGAGTGGGAGATCAGATGGTATTAGAAGAACAAAATTGGGCGAAATAATTACAGCGAGAGCAGGGGAAATTAAATGATATCCCACCAGTAACAATGTTTGATAACTTTAAAGACCGTTTACAGACGGTACAGCACGATCTAAGCCAAGGGTGAGGGATTAGTTTTTGCAATAACCGAAGCCCTCGATCCCCTCTGTTTATTTGTGGTCGTTCACATGAGTTCTGGCTCATATGATTTATCAATGGCCATCATTGTCACTATGTTCTCTTCCCTTGCAGTTGGAAGTCAATTACAGACAAAGCTAAAGCCGTTAACAAGAAAATAGCTCGGTGAGAAAAATTAAGTATTTTTATTGGCCATGCAATAAAAATATGGGGCATGAATTTCATGTAAAGTGCATTTTGGGGGTTTATCTCGGTGAAAAAACCTGTGACTTTTTCCTTTGTTTTCTACCTTTGTTGTCTTGCACCCTATTGTTTCAGAACCTTTTGTTTTCTTTGTTTTACGTCACTTGTGAGTTGGCAGGTTTTTACTCCGAGGATGAGCCGCATTTTGATAATCCATCTTTCATTAATGATAATTATAAACAAGATAATGTTATCAAATCAATTTCTTTGTTTTTAACAGGAAAACAACTTTTATCACAGATGAAATCGTTGAAAGGTGCGTACACAAATACATGTTTTCCACAGGAATGGCACTGCATGAAATAGATAAGCTTACCAATAATTAACTTATTGATATCAACAATACATTTATTGATATTGATAGATTGATTGATAGTGTTTATAGATTGGTCAGGCCAAAATTACCTATGTGCTTGTCATTTCCCAGGGGGGGGGAGTAAAAATTAAATTGCTTAATAGTACCAGTCTGCATGTTTCCGGGCGAGTTATGCCAAACATCTTTTAGGTTTCAAAAGGCTGTGGCATACTAGAAATCCATTGCAGTCACAGGCATATTCCGTATGTGCTCATTGATTGATTGATTCTTTGAGTTTCATAAAATTTTGCTGCATGGCGTAGATTTTGAAAGCCTTTGGCATATGTTCAGCATGAGATTCACACAGAATGCAGACTGGTACCAGTGACCACGATCCTGGGGGTGGATGCTGGGGATATTTGCACAATACAACAAATCTAACTTGCAATAAATGAATGAGGTTAGTTTCTAGAGAAACTGTGGTGCTGCATCGGTGGAGGGGATGTGAAACACGAGAATTAAGTTTTATCGACTGAGTCAATAAGGTTAATTGACCACTGTAAAAAGATTTAAATAGCTGACGTTTCGAGTGGTAGCCCTTCATCAGAGCGAATCTGCAATAACCTGCAATAAGGCCAAGTGAGCAGTGCTCTTATGTCCTCTTATATGGTTCCTTGCTAAAATAGCACCTAATGCAAACTATCACAGGATCTCATGCATTTTGCCATTTTCAATCAATTCAATCAAATAAAGTGGGTGGCAGAAGATTTATATCAGGCTTTATTTTTGGTTTTGCATTTTTCACGGGAATGGTTTACCAAGTCATCCTGGGATTCCTTATCAATGGGTGTGAGAATGAGTCACGGCTCAGAGCCTTCCTGAGATAGTTCCCTGGGATATCCCCATGAGAATGTAACAGTGTATTAAAATAGGAAATAAAGAGCTATGGTTGGATAAATACAAGTTTGGCCATCTGAAATATAAATTGCAATTGTTTAACTGTTCTGTCTTTTCTCAGTGGCGACCAGTGCTTTAGTTGTAATCTTGAGGCAGGCTCTGAAATCCTGAGCAAGTAAGTGTGTCATTGGTTGGGAACTTAAATTACATGTTCTTTTTTACATTACATGTTTTTTTCTAAACATACATGTAAATGGTTCAAATTTTTGTTTGGTTTGAAAATTTTCAAACCAGTTTAATTTTTATTTTCCTTTGTTTCAGATTCATTACCATATTGTGTAAGAAAGGAAAACGAAAATCAAACTGGTTTAAAAATTTTCAGTTTAAACAAAAAAAAAAATTGAACCACATCATACCAGTATACAATGTCATTAAATAATATATTTTGTTACAACTATATAATAACAAAAATATTACAAGAATATTCAATAATTAAAACTCTTTTAAATGAGTTATTTGCTAGCTTTATCCAATGGATGGTTATACTTCTGTTAGATATGATCATGATTTGTTTAATTACATTGAAACATATTAATTTTATAGACTGATAATGTGTTATAGGTATCAGAAAGAGTGGGCTGAGCTTCATGAAACGTCAAGAGAATGTGCAAAGAGAGCTCAGGTGTGTAAATCTTTTTTAATAGTAGATTCTGTTTTCCCCCATGCTTGAGTTCAGTTCAAACAGGGTTTTGTCAAGATGGCCTTAAGTGCAGTTAGAGCTGTCCACTTATGACGTGCAATGACCACGCTTGGCTGACTTCCGAATGCTCACCGAGATATGGTAATTAGTATGAAAAAATAGAAGGGATTCCCGTCACGTAACGTCTGCAGCCAGGAGTGTACATCATGCCGAGAATTGATTAAAAATCATGAGTTAAACCTCTATGTATCACGCGATCGCCTGTCTCAGGCCGTACCAAAATTACCATATCTCGGTGAGCATTCGGAAGTCAGCCAAGCGTGGTCATTGCACACGTGCTGAACAAGAATGCTGTATAATGACAGACTAGAAACAATAGACAACTCCCAGAGCACAAACTCAGCCAAAACGCTAAAATCTTCAAGGTTTACTGAAGTTTGGGCTTATAGAAGATAATGTCACAGTTTTTCAATGACCATGAAATTCAAAATCCGGGCAGTTAGTTAATCAATTGTGGCCCTGAAAAATTTGAAGGAAAAAGAAACTACAAATTTTTAAGAAAATGCTTTTTTCGTGAGAAAGACTCTTAAATGCTGACAAACGCCAACAAATAGCTACATGTAAAACTATAATTTCTATATGTTTCCTTTGCTCGAAATCACGCGCATTTACAAGGCCCTAAAGCTTTTTGCTGACTTGCAAGGACTCATCTGTTATAACGATCCCCAAAATAAAGGGATAAGTCTCATAGTTTATTAGATATAATCGTGTAAAGTTTGCTTATCATTTTTGCTTAAATTATGACCCAAATTTGGAAACCACTGAATTTCTCGAATTGGGTCTTTGCGATGTTGGTGAAATTCTGCTCAGCGCAAGGCACTAATGCGCACTATTTGTAGCCGAGAGATTTCCACGAAAAAATGCCGGTAACAGCAGATTAATTTTTCGACTCAGACCTCAAAGGGGCGTGGCATTATAACCACGTGACATTTACTCTGATCGCCAAATATTTTATATTATATTGTAGATTGATCTATATGTTATCCATTCTATGTGTTAGACTTACGATAAAAGTAAAGGTGGGGATACCAGAGAGCTTCAAAGTAGGATGGTACCCCCCAAAAAAAAAACTGGGTTGAGTCACCTTAAGTCTATACATGTACATGTGCATGTACATGTATACAGTCAATGTCTCAGACTCGGCTGTGTTTCCTGTTCTAGAGTGCAGACCAGATTATTTCTGAGTATTCCAAGAAATGTTCTGACCTTCATACCACCATGACAGTGTTTCACAGTGAACTGAGTTTATTACCAGAAGTGATAAAGAACATTGAAACAGCCAAGGCTGACATAGGTTAGTATAATGTATTATTAAAGTAAGCTTCCTAGACAAGTCTACATAGCACATTGGTTGTTAGAGGCTGGTTCTATTAAAGGCTGCAGCCACACTCCCTGGTCTTCTCTTACAGTGTAGTTATTGTTACAGCAGGACCATAGCTAGTCTTTACATACAACATGTACACACTCTACAGTGTTGGGAATTAGTGTTTGCCCCCTCTCCAAATGTGCAAGTATAAATCCTTTTGGGCAAGTACAAATTGTCCATCCCTTCAGTGGCCTGGTTTGGTGAGTATGATTTTCACTTTTGGGTTATTCTTTATATTATTATTACTAGTGTATCCAAAAGATAGTAATTGCTGCGGTAAATTTGTTGTAATAATGCTGTTTTATCGTCTCACTGGTATTACAGAATTTAAATTAATGTAAACGGGATGAATCGACGAAAACTCCAGCTAATATTAAGACTAATTTTGTTAATTCACACATCAAGTTCTTGCAATGTCTGTAAAATATTGTTGAGTTAAGGACGCGTTCACCACGAGGTAGGTGTGAAAATTTAGCTTAAAACTAAATGCAAGGCTGATTGGACAGCTATAAAGGGTATTTTATTGAGTTAAGTATGTTGCGTTACTAGCTAGCCGTATCGTGTTCGCGTCTTCATGCGCTCAGCTCAGGTTTTGTGTTCCCACACGCTCGCTCAGCTCAGTTAGTCTCATCGACCGCTGTCGGAGTGATTTCAAAATAAATGTCTTTTATCCCGTACAATCTTCGAAAATCTCTGCTATCCAACGGTCCTATCACCATGCCTCACAGTCCTCGCTCAACTCGCGGAAGCCTTCGACAATTGAGTTCCGATTTCGACTGGGACATGTTGGACCAAAATATTACAAATCTCGCAGTGCATTCTGGCCCAAAATGTGTTCGTGGCGCAGTGAATTCTGGTAAGCGATCAATTCAAGATTTTTCGTAGCTTATATTTTTTTCTCGTATATTTCTCTTAAATCCTGATTATGTTGCTGCTCACTCGCTGCCCTCATTCCCCAGCAATTATTATTGTGACCAGTACTTGCTTGCTTTCGAAAAAATATTTTAATTTACACAAAAACATCCTGCTGACTGGTAGAAAACCCTAATTTTCCTGGAATTTTCATATAAAATATTCCCTGTTACAGAATCTAATATGCTGTAAGGTCCTGAAAAATAAAATCCCTTTTCTAATACTTCAAGTCTATGTACTTATTGACTAAGTGGGAGGGCTGGATGGGAAAATATTTGGCTTGAGGTCATGGCGTATGGACCGTGCGCAGCAAGGTCCATGCGCCATGACCGAAAGCCAAATATTTTCCCATCCGGCCTGACCTAACTTAGTCAATAAGTATTTTATCATATGACCAATTTGGCAACAACATTACTTGCAATTTTAATGCGTGAGGCTGCCGCTTTTGTAGTAGGGCTGTACACCTTTTTCCGGCACTGCTTGCGCAAATGCGTACAGCCCTCATACGGGACTTTCATCAATGGTTTTGCAAAGAAAAGGTTCGCAGGGCCGTATGGGTCATATGATAATAATAATTATTTAAGATCTTCAAGATTAGGCTGTGGGATGTTTGAAAATCCTATTACCGTATACAGAATCTTGTTGAACAGGATTTCTTCTAGGGGTTGTAAAAAAGGTAACTTTAAATGCAGGGCCTCTGATATTACGCGATGGTGCGATTTCGCATAATCGGCCTCAAATTGCATCCGATCGCATAATTCACGAAAAATCGCATAATTCGTAAAAAATCACACAAAATCGCATAATGAACAAACCACACGATACACTATCGCTTTAGCTAAGAAACTTAAGCTAAAATTTGTTTTTTTCTATTGAATTATCCTGTATCAAATAAACAAACCGCCACTTTCGATCGAAACTGCGTTCGTTCTTCGCCACAACAAGCTTGGTAACCGCGTAAATTTCTTGAGCACATGTTTTATTTAGCCTGGTTACTAAGGTTAACCAAGATGGCCGCTCGTTTACAAACTCTTTTCTTGGATTCTGTCGTTCGTTTTGGATGTTCCTTCATAGCTAAAAGCTTCAAAATGTCCCACAAAGATAGCGAGCACCATTTTAAAACAGGTATTTTTGTTTTCTTCCTCTTTTTTTTTTTTTTTTTTTTTTTTTTTTTTTTTAATAATAATGCTTTTATTGGACAATACACTTAATACTTACAATACAGTACATTACACTGGTCTACATACAATACAAGATAAAATATAACTACACATAAAACCTACAAGCAATATCTACATTAAATTACAAAGACGTACTAACACAACTGTACAAACATTTACAATACACTACTTAATTAGTTACATTACTTACAAACATTGGCATAAAATGTTGCTTTACACTATGTACAATTATATTTTTGCATTATTAATTATTATTATTATTTCCATAGAAACTACCTTTTACATATATTGTTTTACATGGAAACATTATTTACAAAGAATTACATAAAAAAAATATATGATGAACAAAACACAAGGATTATAATAGGCGTGCCCATGTAGAATTAAATTTTTCGAGGGATTTATTCTGAAATGATATTTCTCTTATTATAATTATGTCATTTTTCAACCGTAATAAAAAGCTGTCAAAGTCCAAAAAGCCGTTGCACATGCTGGTAGCGAAAATATGATATTTTGCAATAAGAAGAGCATAGTTGAGTAGATAGTTATATGGTGTGTTTTGATGCCAGCCATACAAAATTATATATTCATTTAAATTTACATTTTGGTTAAAAAAACCTAGTAAAACATGCATAAAAAAGTTCCAGAAAAAATCGCATAATTTGCATAATTTTCCGCATAATAGTCCTTGTTTATCGCATAATTTGCCACAAAAAAATCGCATAATTTCCATTTTTTTATCGCGTAATATCATAGGCCCTGTAAATGTCATGCACCTACATGTAGTATACAGTATATGGCCTAGCTCACCAGGAGTCTCTCGTAACTCAGTGGTTAGAGCGTCGGACCTGTGTGCGGAAGGTCATAGGTTCCAATCATGTTGAGGACTCAGATTTTTTTCTTTGTTCCACGCACATGACATGATGAATATTGTACATCTTTCTCATTTTCATTACCAAGCTTAACATTTACCATCTTTTATCATTTATTGTACAATATACTGTAACCCATTAGCTTTGAAATTTTTAGATGCCATTGGAGGCCAGATAGAAGTGTTAGATAACTTGATGATGGACTTAGAAGAGGTTTGTGAGCTGCTGGACTTAGAAAGAAGAAAAGCTGCCCAGGAACGCAAGCTTTCCATGCTAAGACACAACAGAGAGTAAGTCAGTTTACTGACGGTGTTTTTTTTTGTCACACATTTACTGGAATTAAAAAAGTAAAAAGATGGGCATGATGCAAAAAAGATGAACGGTATTAAAGTGACAATTTTGACCTAAAAGAATAAACATGTCTGTTCGCCCTTACATGTATCTCTAAATTCCATAGCACATGTATGGCATAAGTAGCAGTACATGTACATTGGGTAGCAGTTTGCTCTGAATATTGTTGTTATTTACCAAGCTTGAGGTCCAGATGCGGAATATTGACCATTGGCAAGTTGTTTTCTTTTTTCACATGATGAGGACAAATAAATTTAGTCAGATGAATTTGAGATTCTTTTGTAAACACAGAAAAGAACAAGGATTATAAATTATAATTTCCTACCTTTCAACCAAACAAGCTTGCAGGTCAGTATCACTTCAGTCTATTGTTTTTCTAACACAGAAAATTCCATTCAAAATATTTTATTTTTGACATATGCAAATACAGTATGAAAATCAAGTGGTCTGTATGAAATAATCCAGACAACATATTCAGCTTCTTGCAAGCTAATGTACGTGTGTATCATTTTTATACTGTCTCATTAAATAAAATTAATGCATCTTTATTTGATGTTTTAGGGATGACTTGGAACTACTGAAAGGTAGGAAGCTGATCTTGACTACATTGTACGTAGTCTACGAGTACATGCATTTTTTAGACTACAGTAATAATTAATACTAAATAAATAATCTAACAATTTATTAATAACCATGTGTACAATCTACCAACTCACAGTCACTTTGGTTGATTTACTTCTCTCAAAAACTCTCAAGGGAAAAAAAGCCACATTGAAGACATCAGCATTAAAGAAAACCTGCTGTCCTCAGTGTGCATGCTTGGATTTTGTTGACTTTTTTTGTTTTGATTTTGAGTAAGGAGTAAGGGGTCTAATGACCTTCTACAATGTACCCTTTTCTTAGCAAATTGCCATTTCAAACTACCATGCAATACTGCACAGTCATCATAGAATGCAATAACTCAGCTGTAGCAGATGACCTCAAATGCAGACTTACACTTATTTGTTATCTGTTTAAAACAATATATTATTTTATACTTATAAAAGCTTTGAAAGGAAACCTGATCTTCTGAAATTTCAAAAACAATTATTGCTACAATGGAAAACAGAAAATTGTGCCCCTCTAAAACATCTTTAGTATTCACTTGTTACTATTATTGTTATTGTCATGCCCCGGCCAATACAAAAGATTCATACAAGATTCAACACATTGCTCTTTGAACTAGTTAGGTTTCATTACTTACAAGACTCTTACAATGTATAATAAGCGTAATTTTTTATTTCATTTGTAAACTCTTGTTACTTGTTTGCCATTAAAACTACAACTGTATCTTTTGTTTTTGTATTATTTTAATAAAGTTGTTATTAAAAAAAAATTAACGCTAACCATCATGGGAAATGCAAAATTGTTCGAGTTATTATTTAATTGTTCATGCCCTTAAAGTTTGTTTTGAAAACTAATTACCACAATCATGTAGTGTATTAAAATTGCCCCCTTAATCCACTACTTGATAAGAAAGGAGGCATACTTACTAAAAGGAAAACAGTCACATCTAGTATTGACTGCTTCCAAAGCAAACTTGATCTAGTCGATATTTGGAGAATAAAAAATCCGGATACAAAGAGCTTTACATGGAGTCAAAGATCGCCCAGAATTTTTTGTCGTCTAGACTATTGGTTGATTTCAAACAACGTAAGCGATTTCGTTTCATCAACCGAAATAGTTCCTGCCGTTAGGACAGACCATGATACAATTTCCATAGAATTCGAAAACCTAGGAAAAGAGCACAAAGGCCCTGGGATATGGAAAATGAACTGTTCTTTATTGGAAGATGAAGAATACGTAAATAGTGTAACTGAAATGATCCCTATATGGACAATAGAAGGACAGAGAGAACTTTCTGACAATCGCTTTGTTTGGGATTGGATTAAATACAACATAAGGGCCCACGCTATTCATCATTCAAAGCGAAAAGCGAAGGAAAGGAATAAAGAGGAAATAAATCTCCAAAACGAATTAAATAAGGCAAAGGACTTACTTGAAAATAATCCGAGTGATGACAACGCTACCCTTTTTAATGTGGCTCGAGAGAATTTAGAAAACTTTTATGAAGAGAAGACAAAAGGAATTATTATACGCGCACGTGCTAGATGGCATGAACATGGAGAAAAAAGTACAAAATACTTTTTAAACTTGGAAAAAAGAAATCATGTTAAAAAACACATACGAAAACTACTTATAAATGGCGTAATCAAAACAGATCCTATCGACATACTAAAAGAACAAGAACGTTTCTACAGAGAATTGTACCAAACTAGCTACAATACTGTAAATTCTGAAAAGGAAAAAGAGACGTTTCTATTTGAGTTAATCATCCCTAAACTTACTGAAGAACAGAAAATATCCTGTGAAGGTAAAATTTCTTCGGAAGAATGTTATCGTCTTCTTGATAGCTTTCATAACAACAAAACCCCAGGAAATGATGGCATCCCCATCGAATTCTACAAAAAATTCTGGCCATTAATTAGTGAAAGTTTTATTAAATGTGTAAATGATTGTTTTGAAAAGGGTGAAATGTCCTGTTCACAAAAACAGGCAGTTATCACCCTTATTGAAAAGAAAGGTAAAGATAGGACTCTTCTGGAAAATTGGCGTCCTATATCGCTTGTTAATGTAGACATGAAAATAATGTCCAAAGTGATTGCCACAAGGATTAAAAATGTATTACCTGACATTATTCATTACAATCAAACAGGATTTATCAATGATCGCTTTATAGGAGAAACAATTCGATCTGTTTACGACATAATGGATTACACTGTTAATGAAGACATCCCTGGTCTAATGTTATTTATTGATTTCCAAAAAGCCTTTGATAGCGTGGAATGGAATTTCCTTCTTGATTGTCTTAAGGCTTTCAATTTTGGTTCAGATATCCTTCGCTGGGTAGAAACCTTTTATAACAACATACAGAGTTGTGTCATGAACAATGGTGTGTCTTCCAACTACTTTACTCTTGAGCGTGGTGTTAGACAGGGAGACCCACTGTCTCCTTATCTTTTTGTTGTTGTTGTGGAAACATTGGCAATTGCCATTAGGCAAAACGAGGCGATTAAAGGAATAACAATTGGAAATGAGGAAACAAAACTTTTGCAATATGCGGATGATACAACGGCAATTTTAGCTGATACAGAGTCAGCTAAAAACCTTTTTGAGTTATTAACTTTATTTGAAAGCTTTTCTGGCCTTAAAATTAACTGTTCAAAAACTGAAGGTAAATGGATAGGATCTTCAAGACATTGTAAAGAAAAACCTTTTGGTATCAAGTGGCCCAAAGAACCAATTAAAGCGCTGGGAGTGTACTTCACTTATGACCAAAAATTGCTCAAAGAAAAGAATTTTATTGAACGATTGGATTCTATAAAAAAGTTAATTAATATCTGGTCCTCCAGAGGCCTGTCGATTTATGGCAAGGTGACTATAATTAAATCCTTTCTCATTCCAAAGTTTGTTTATGTTTGTTCACTACTGCCCACACCTAAGGAGTTAGTTTCAGAATTAAATAAATTATTATTTAAATTCCTATGGAAAGGCACTGACAAGGTGACAAGAATTTCAGTAATCAATGAATACGAGGAAGGGGGGTTGAAAATGATTGATCTAGATTGTTTCGTCAAATCATTAAGATTGGCTTGGTTGAGACGAATATTTAACGGCATTGATGGAACTTGGAAGAGGTACCTGCAATATCAACTGAAATCCTTCGGAGGTCTCTTTTTTTTTAGCTGCAATTATAAGATTCCTGACTACACATGTACAATTCAAAGTCAATTTTACCGTGAACTCCTGGTGTGGTGGTCAGAATTCCGAGAAACCTTTGCTTCAAAAGATGACTGGAAAAATATCATTTGGAATAATGAAGAAATAAGAATAGATAAAAAACCTGTCTACTACAAAAATTACTTTGAGTCTGGAATTATTTATATTCATGATCTTTTATTCAATTCGAACATTACCGATTCTTATAATACTGTTTCTAACAAAATAAAGAAGTCCAACATTCTTCAATGGGCAGGCCTTCGGCAATCCATACCGTCATCGTTAAAATTTAAACATCTGTCCCCACCTATAACTTCTCCATCTTTCTTGATCAACGATGGTATATTTGATGCGATGATAAAGAAGTCGAAAGATTACTATAAGTTACTGGTTAGGAACAAAGCACAACTTCCTAACATTGTTAATAAGCTACAAAATGATTTTCTTATCTCAACTGAACAATTAAGACTAGTTTTCAAATTACCCCATTGTGTTGCAATTGAATCTTATGTTAAAGCCTTCCAGTATAAAGTACTTAATTCAATTCTTTACACCAACACCAAGTTATACAAAATAGGTTTCAGAACGAATGATTTATGTACTTTCTGTCAAACCCAATCGGAATCGCTATATCACTTACTCTACTTATGCTCTCATTCCAAGAAGTTTTGGAATGAGTTCGAATCCTATTGGTGCCTTCTCTCAAATCAGCAAGTTCACCTTACTCTACAAAATGTTTTGCTTGGAATAATAAATGTTACTACAAGCCCTTTGCTTAGATTGCTAAACTACTTTATAATAATTGGGAAACTGTTTCTATGGGATTGTAGAAGAAATCAAATTCTTCCGAAGATTGAAGGATTCCGACACAAAATTATAAGTAAATATGAAACGGAAAAATGTATAAGTAAAAAGGATTTTGTTAAAAAGAAATGGATACTTACCCCTTTTATTTGAGTTAATATAGTTGGTAATAAATGATATAGTCGTAGAGTGTGTGTATTATCTATATGTTTATCTGTTCACCCTATTGTCTGTTTTGTTGTGTAATTTAAATGTCACATTGTATTATTTTTTTGTTTGTCAATAAAGTCAGAAAAAAAAAAATGTAGTGTATTAAAATTCTTTCAGAGGAACTTCAAGCAGAAAAAGAACAACAACAAGTCAAACTACAACAACTTGAGAGACAGGCATCTATAGAAAAACAACAGGTGTATGAAGATGCATTCCTTGAACAAATGAATTACTACATTCAACATGGCAAGACAGAAGGTAAATTTTAGAAGCCCTTGATATTGGTTTCAATAGGTGCAACCCTCTGGTTGCAAGTCAAGCCTGAGGCCAGTGGGGCGGATTGAATCATCATGGCTCACAGGCTCACAGTGCCAAATGCACTTTTTGGTTCAGAAGCTAGCAGTATGTTTCAAGGCTGTCACTAAGATTTCAAGTGGCCAGGTATATGCAATTAGTGAACAGCTAGGAAGTTCTTTTGGTTCTATTTTCCTTTTGTTTCCTATGGAAGTAGCCGGGGATTGTGCTCATAGTATTCGGGGAAAATCCCCGGCCCCCGGCCATTAGTGACAGCCTTGATGTTTCAAGGATGTAATTTGTGAGACGTGGTGGTGTACTGGTTAGTGCATTGGACTTGAATTCTGTAGTTTGAGGCCTTGTTTGGCTTTTGTGTTGTTTCCTTAGATAATAAACTTTTAATTACTCCCCATTGTCTCTCCCGACCTAGATGTATAAATGGGAACTAGTGACAAATGCTAGGGGTAACCCTGCAATGGACTATCCTCCCATCCAAGGGGTTTAGCAGTACTCCTACTAGTTGCTTCATGCTGCGGAAACTGTGTTAAGCAAGTGGGCCACATGTGGCATGTGTACTGCCTTACCTTTTCCTTACAGTCCAACCTTTTCATTAAAGACAGAGACGACCAAAAGTCAGAAAATAATTAAAAGTGTTTTCATGTCTCTTGGGCAGAGGTTCAACTAGGCATAGCTATATAGTCTGATGTAAGGTGACTGAAAGATTACTTTTGTAATATCACACTTCAGAACCAATCAGCATGCTGCATGGTCGGGGTAGTACTGGATCCTTGGATGATATCATGTTTGAGGATGATACAGACCTGCATAAAGAACTGGATGATTTCTTTGGCCCAGAAGCTGAGGTTTGTTTTACACTATACTAACTCATTTGTGACCCTCCATACGAAAACACGTCTTATCAAATGTTGCAATTCATTGAAACTGGGTTTCAAAAGGGTTTCCAAAGGGTTTCAAACCCCATGAAACCGGGTTTCCAAAGGGTTTCCAAATGGGTTTCCAAAGGGTTTCCAACGGGTTTCCAACGGGTTTCCAACGGGTTTCCAACGGGTTTCCAATGGGTTTTGATTGATGCTCCTTGTTCAGTCAATACATTGTATAAAGCTAAACTTTCTGACAAATTTTGGTTTTAGTCCAATGGGGCACTTTTAGGAGTCGATAAAGACCAAGCCAATGTCTTCTCTTCCGAGGATGACGAATTGCTGCATGATCACAAAAAACAACCAACAGCACTGGATGCAACAGGGAAAGAGTCAACAGATTTAGATAAGGTGCTCTAACAAGAAAATACTCGATACTATATTAATTGGCTTGAATAAATCCCTTTTCACACTTGGACCCTGCAAACCACCCAAACCACCCCACCCCTCCACTAGTTTTGGGTGTGGTACTGATTTTCTCGAACTACAGTAAACTCCTCCGTAAGGTAGCCAACTCTCTAAGACGGACATAAATTATTCACCAGTTCTGGCTGAATTTCACTTGTTCGTCTCTAACTAAACTCTCTATAAGGCGGACACCTCTCAGGCAGACAGCTGGAGCTGGTCTTGGAGGTGTCCAGCTTATACACAGTTCATTGTACACATAAAATTAAATTATTGTAAAATGCATATTTCAGCTTTCCTTATGACTGAAACATTGCTTATGTTTCAGGAAAATGTCAACAAGAGCAATGAGACTTAAAATTTCCAAGGACTTGCTGGTTAGACAGCTATAATAAATCATAACAATTCAAAGGAATCCAGAAATAAAAGGAGAAGCTAGGATATGGTGTAGTTTTTGTTCTCGATTCCTGAACCAATCTGGTTACAATAGCTTCTGTTCTGTTTTAAGTTTAGCATGCGCACTGATGTATTGGTAGAGGTATACTATTTACTATTTGTCAGAACTGGTCAGCAAGACCAGAAATACCCGGCTGTACTGGTTAATTAAAAAATAATATGCATCAATCATTTTGATAGACTTGTGGCACCAGGTCCTCATACAGGTGCTTATATGAAATGACTGGTCTGGCTGGTCAGTTCTGTCAAATGGTTTTTGCTGTTATTATTTCCAGAAAGCATAGCTGAAAAGTAGAATTTTGATATCTGAGAATACAAGGGGAAAAAAAAGACTGTTAACACCACACCATACATGATTGTTTGAAGGGTTGTAATATAATATTTTGCAGGGAAAATTCATGTGTATGTTGAAATTTAGAATAAAAGCAGCACACAAGGGTATCTCTTTCAAAACTGAAGGCTTTTGAAATGCTGTTATAAACAGAATTATACAAGAGCCTCAAAAATCTGCTGCAGTAAAGGGTAAATTCAGCCTTTGTTATTCGTTCAGAGTGTACAATAAATAAAATGAAGAACTTTGTAGAACTAAAATTTTATTATAACCAAAGAAAAATAAAATATTGAGAATCCCAGTAGTTCTAGTCTTGCCATTTCTAAAACACAGTCTAATGTCACATTTCTGCCAATTTGACAGAAATTCAACTGTTGATTTTGATATCAAATTGAATCAGCCACAGAATAATTGTAGCAGATTTGATTTGCGTGTGTTCTTGCAGCAAAATATCGTTTATACATAACAATTAAAGTTATCGATCAATTTGATTAAAGACAGCAGAAATGTGATGTTTGAATCCGCGTCTTATCTATTTGAGATAATGGAAATGGACACAAACACGGCAGTTGATTGAGAATTTCTGCTGCCTTTAATTATTACTTGAATTAAGTTTATGAACAGTGTAGGCACAAAAGTGATCTCTGAACGAGGCCTTAGCCACCAGGGCATACATACAGATAAAAATATGGAGAAGACAAGAAGGGAAAGTTACAAAATGTACTTCATATAAAAAACAACGCCCTTGAAAGCAAACTTGTAACCTGTTGTAACTAAGCCTACATTTTTCACATTCTGTGTTCATTGAATTTGGCAAAGGCGATCATTATTGTATCAAACAGCACATCAGCTTTGCATAAAGGGACAAAATAAATTATTTTCCCGTTTCTCGAACAATTTTCCACTTTCCTCTTCCGCACTTCACCAGCCGTTTTTCATTGTGTTTCAAGCTTTGAGCATCCTTGGAAAAGAAATCCGATTCACACAGTGCCTGGCAAAATACTTCCAACACGCCAATTAACCGACCAGCGGTAATGACATCCTTGTATTGTCTTCTGGGCCTGTTTTCCTGCAGATTAATAAACATCCTCTCTATAACACCTGTAAAATGAAGTTCGCTTTCGGCTTTGCTTTTCAATACTTCCTCGCAACAAATGTCGTGACTCCGTAGACGCCATATTGGGCATTTGTTAAAGGGCAAAAGAGCAAATTTACCAGTGTCGTCGAACTCTGGGAAGTCTTTCATTTGTTGCCATAAGTCCTTGTTTTCAGAGTATGACTTGATGATGAATTCTCCCGGTTCTAGACGTACCTCGGGCACGTTGGTCGATAAAACAGCGAAGATCCCAGCGTTCTTCTCTTGACGATCGACAAGCTCTATGCCGACGCGAAGTTGCCACAAATATTGAAACTCGTACACGTCAACCTTTTTCTCTTTCTTGTCAAATGTTAAGTTCCATGTGCCTAGAAACTGTCGGTGTTCTTGGTTGCTCATGATAAGCGAAAGTTTAAGTTCATTTGGACTGTCATAGTCATAGCATGATAAGTTAAATCGAGTTAAAAGTCAGTTGCAAAGTTTCAAATAAAGGTGTACAGTGCACCATGGGAAAAAAGAACTTGCAGAACTTCAAGAGCGGACACCTCAATCTGCGCACATGAAGTTGATTTCCTCGGGTAAAATCTCGTACCCAGATCTTCGCACGTATAGACACCTTCAATTCCAGTAAAAGGGGATACTTTCAACAAACGTTCCCTCGCACCGATTTCACCAGCTTTACCGTTTTTCTCCCAGATTATCTCCCTTACTGCTCCGAGTTATCAAAGGACTTTTAAAACACGGCGACGCTAAAAAAGATGATCAAATTATACTGTTCAAAATGCATTAAGTAGGTTATTTGGGAGAAATGACAGAAATGTGTTTATCATTGCTACTCAAGAACCCTACTGTTGATAAAAAGTGAGGTGTCGTCAATAGCACTTCAGTTCTTTTTAACAAGGGCTATATGAACTACAAAACGACCAGAATCCATAAAACAAAGGATTTTTTCAGTGATGTATTGAATGATATGTTCTGTAAATGTTTTATATAAATTCGAGATCAGTAAATGTAATCGGCTTCTAACATCTTCAAAAGCTTTTTAGAATTGGCAGTAGCTAGCCTGCGTAGCAGGCGCTGGTTTATTCGTTAGTTAAAGGGAAAAAATGTGCCGGTTTAATTTCGAGGGCGCGCACGCGAGGGAAACGCGCGGAAGGGAGAGAAGGCCTCTTCCCCATTTCTCCCCTCGCGCGCCCGCGCGTCCTCTAAATTTCTCCCTATAGATAAACCGGCGCCTGCATGCCGCAAGCTAGATTGACAGTCGTTAAATAGCATTCAATTATCTGTGATCAAAGTGGCTTTCAGTGATGTCTTCTTTTTAACCACTCCAACACATTCTAACTGATCACTGTTTTCTTGATGATTTATGCGCGAATATCTTTGATGATCCCTCATCCATTGCTACTTTCCCCTTCCCGGAATGGACAAACAGACAGAAAACCGTACGTGAGTCCAATGGGTAATCTACAAAGCAAACTAAATTCAATCCTTTGATGACCTGCCATCAGGCCCAATAATAGCTCTTTTCTCTTATAACTTGGGGTCAACTTGGTTTGTAATTATTGTGTGATCGACCCTTTGTTGTTTTCATGTTATTCTCTATGATATGGCGAAAGAGTTGTACAGAAAACCTCAAGCAACGTCACTTCCCCTTATATGTTCAGTATGTTGTATTCAAAGTATTGTCTTCAAATCGCCAACATTGGACCTTTTCAGCCGTAATCAAAGGCTCTCGTGAGCCAACTCGTGAATAAGAAATGCTCTACACATCGCTGGCTCGTATTTGAGCGACCCTTCCTTACAAAACGGTGTCGAAATGTAATGAAATAGAAATTTTGAATTTAGACATGTGCTTAGTCGACTTGGTCGAGGAGACACTCGAGTTCGTGGAAGGTTTATCAGTTAACACTTTCGAAAAGATTCCCAAATTTATCTTTTCAACGCGTAACGCAATGTACGGTATGTTTAAATTATAAACAAGGCTCGATATCTTTTAAAATACCGTAATCTGTGATATGATATGTGTGATATTTAAGGTCTACATACACAATGTTCAGTAGAAAATTTCACTTGAGTAACAGATCCGCTGACAACATATGAAAGTTGACCTATAGCGCATAAACGTGTCCATTTCTCTCCTATTTCAAACAATGCGTATTTGTGTCACGCTAAGACATAAAAGACACATATTTGGTTTATTCATCAAAGGACTCCAAATGCTAAACATCTTTAAGTTTATTGTTTTTCATATTCCTTTACAATAAATTAGTTATTGTTATCGCTGGATTCACGTTGTTCTTGTTACGCAACGCATGGAGGGAGTGAGTGAGTGTCTGAGTGAAAATTTCCATATCTGTCCCCGTCAGCGATAACTCGTTCATTACGCTTCGCGTATTCGCGAGTTAAAGTGCCTATCACCCCTAGAAAGTTATTTTCAGAATCAACTCTACGTACATTGAATAGTTGAATGGTAAATTTTTTTCTTGTTTTGAACTACGTGTTAGTGAGTTATAGAGATTTGAATTTACAAAATGCTAATTAGATGACGTCAACCCGGGAATCATTTACTATACTACTTGGTTTTAGCCTGCGCGCGTGCCGTTGGAATTTTAAATTTGGCATAAATTATGATAATAATCATCCGCTGACCGGAGAGGTTACGGCTCGTGGCGGTCTTTCGTGTCGCGTTAGATCAAGTTTGCGAAATTTTCAGGATTTCCTCGCTTCGTTTAGAGCAGAAAGAATGTCTAAAGGCCGTCTGCGATGACAAAAATGTTTACGCCAGTCTCCCTGGGTATGGGAAATCTTTAATTTTCTACGCCATTCCAATCGTCGTCGATGTGGTTTTGGACCGTTCACGTAGTGGCAGCAAAGTGATTATTATTTCTCCGTTGAAAACATTGATAGAGGATCAAGTTCAATTTCTAAAAGCCCTGGGACTATCAGCGGTGGCTCTGCACGACGAACAGTCGGAGGAAATTTTAAAAGACGTCGAAAGGGGTTCGTTTACGTATTTGTCGATATTTGTTTACATCGCCGGAGAGGAATTACGAATTTATGCAGCATAAATTATTTCGACATTTCATGGTGGTAGCCAATCAGAGCTGTTTCTAACAATGCCTAATGTCAAGCGTCCAATCAGAGCGCGGTCCACGGATCCTTGAGAAACAGCAGGATACGTGAACACGATTCGAAACAGCGTTTCGCAGATGTCCGTTTTCCGCGGGGAGCAAGGAAATCGGATACGTCTGCGCGCAGACTCAAAAACCGCTAAAAGGTTAAGGTTCAAGGTGCATAAAGTCTAAATTTTTTAAGGTTTCAAGTATTTTGAGACCCAATCGCACAACATGCAATTTTTAAAAGATATTGTATTTGGGGAACTTCATCAAAGAAGCAAAATTAGTAGCTATTGTCTTCTGCTATTCTGATTGGTTAAGCACGAACATTTCCTAAAATATATTTGACGCAAATGGATTTTCTGTATTTTTATAACGAAATATAATTATGAACCATCAGCTCCTCCTCTATTCTTAAAATCAAAGATTTTCTATGTGGGAAAGAACCATTGCCGCAGAACAATGAAGTTTACTGTCGTTCTTATGTGAAGCATTACTTAATGAAACTTTGGAAGATGAATGAAAAAGACCCCTTTACTTTTAATTTTATTTCGCGCCCTTAAAATGGTTCAATGCAAATGAAATTTACAGAGAGTGCGCATTACGTGTTAAACTTTAGATCAAAAGATTTTAAAAAAAATTATCGACTAGTTTTTAAATAAACGCTTCCCTAACAAAAGTTTTACTTCTGTGAGTAGAATGAGCATATTTAAGACTTTGCCTTCGATCACATCAACTGAAATCTAGTAAAGCAAACAGGATGAAACCTTCAAGGAATGTAGTTTTATGACACATGAATAATATATGGTGAAAATATAGTTTCAATTAATTTGTCAGGAAAACGCTGGCATCGACGAATTAACAGAAAGGAATGCGAAGTTTTAAATTTTTGATGGAAAATATTTAACCCAATTTTATTCGAAAACACTATCATAGAATTTTTTCAAACTTTGCAGTCTCGAAGACTTGCATCTGGACTATATATAAGCGGCATATAGTCGTTTTAAAAGTTTAGGTCTATATGTTGAGAAAATTACCGATATGCAAAAATCATGACGTCATCAGATCGTTGTTATGGTAACACCGATGTCAATCAAATCTACTTTTTTGGAAAGTGCATTTCATCTCTAGCAAATGTGTGAAGCAGCTTGCCTGACCGAGCTCGGACAGTGACGTATCAGCCGTTCAAAGTTGGGAAGTTGTGTCGCCAAAAAACCTAGTCGAGCCACCTTAAACACAGGTGTAAAATTCCCGTATATAACCCCACACATTAATTATACATGTAACGTTATTGTTTTTGGCTTTTGTCTCAGTTATAAGAACCGTATGCATAAATAATGTATGGGGTTATACGGAAATCTTTCCAGCACAGGAGTATCAATAGTCTGTCGAGAGTTATCGTCCGTGTTAGTGTAGTTTTGAAAAGAACAGTTGTTGTTGTTGACTGACGTTTCGACAACCTGAACGGAAGTCATCTTCAGAGCCATGTAAATTTTAAAGTATTCTATATAGTTTACGACCACTGCTGTAAACAAATGATAAATTCAAAGACAATAGCGACAGACAGAAATTTGAACATACGACTGGCTGATCACAAACAACTTACTCTAGAAAATTGGTTTGCTAACTTAGACCAAACACCACTGAACCGATACTTCGTGCGGCCTACAAACGACTTTTCACTGGAACAGAACAGACAAACAATACACTATCAATGCACAGATCAAGCGCACCAATCACTGACTTCAGTCTCAACAGCCAATAATGTCATGGCCAAAACTGAACAATGACAGCCTACAATAGACCAGTTTCGAATTCGCTATGGTCGCTGAATGAAAGCATTGAAGGCGCATTTTTACAGGGTTGGCCTCAATCTGAAGTGATAAATTCACAAATTCAGGCGAGAAGATGACCTGTTTAGAGCTCTGTCTTTTGTTTAATTTTCAAATTTCACGCACCTTCTGCCCGTATTAGTGAATATTTTACATCAGGTCGAGTCTAACCCTGTATCAATGTGTCATTGGTGTTTGAATTCAGCGGTAATTTTAAATACGCCGAAAATGGCTTATTCACATGGCTCTGAAGATGACTTCCGTTCAGGTGTCGAATCGTCAGTCATTGTCAACAACAACAGTTCATTTCAGAACTACAATGTAGACCTGTCATATAAAGACCAAAGAAATAAACTATCCTTTGAGGAAGAACAACAAATAACATTTTGAAGTCAACTGCATAAACACTTCAAACAAATCATTTACAGTTAAGTTAACCTTTTTATACCTGTTTGCTCAATTGAAATTCTCAGAATTTATGATGTTTCAGGTTTTTCAATATTGTTTATTTGGAAACTGACACATCTATTCCTATATGATCCCAATTTGTCAATAGTCCTTTTTACAGTTGTGTGCTTGGTGACCTTGCCTTTGAGTGGAAGCGAGGCTGGAGGTTACCTTGCTTTGATACAAACCTTTCTGCCTTTCATATGTTAATAATGCTTTTCTCATGCTAACTAGCTAAATTTACATCTGAAAAGCTCCAAGGTCTGTATCAAAGCAAAGTCACCTCCAGCCTCGCTTCCACTCAAAGGCAAGGTCACCAAGCACACAACTGTAAAAAGGACTATTGATGTTTGTTTGAATAAGTTCGACATACTAATACGGAGCAAAATATTAATTCAGTCGCACGGTTTCTTAGAAAGAATAACGTGACGTTAACATATGAGATTGTAAATAGGGTTTTTAGTCTATAGAAAAATTTAATGTTGTTTTGATGCTGCAGGATATTTTATTAAACATTTACTTACCTCAATTTGGACCAATTATAAAACGACGAATATTGTCTGTTTTGGTTCCGTTTATTATTATTATTATGGTCTGTATAACCCCTTGATTTGATTCAGGTCATTTATGTTTCTATAATAAATTTCAATTGACAAAAAAAAGTGTTCAAGGTGAAAAGCAAAACCAGACATTATTGGGTATGATAAATGGGCTCTCTTAAATTTAGTTTTTAAGTTAAGGAAAAGACGTTTTTCTGTTGGCGTTCGATGTAGCACAGCATGAAAAATTTTAGTTGATAAATTGTTCTCGTGCACAGCAAGATCTCCAGGAAGAAAATAGAGTCAAGCAATTGTCTGTTGAATGTTCTTAATTATATGACTCGCTCCATGCTTAGCAAGTTTTATTATTTTGAAAATTTGAATGGGCTCGTGCACAGTTTGCTAATCTAAATTATTTTACTTGCTCCAAACTTAAAAAGTCATTTCTGGTGCTTCGTCTACGTACTTCCCTTTTTTTTCTGTGCTACAAAGAAAACTGGTCAACAGTTAAAGGTCTTGTTATTAAAAGCAACATGGCAAGCTATGAAAAATCTAAAATTGTCTATGCAGTATAGAATGAAATCAGAAGTAAACATTTCTTATTGAATAAATAATAAGAGAACTTAAGCTTTGATTTTGGTTATCCAAAACGTTTTATCTAGTATACAAACAATTTTCTAGAATTTTTTTAATAGCTTGTCATGTTTCTTCTAATATAATAATAATTGTAAGAAGTTTGAAGATTTTAGGCTGGTTTTCACTGGCGACAGAAATATTAGTACAAACATATGAAGAATGAACACTTGTTCTTCTTATGCTGTCTTCGTAGGAATTGACACGGCATAAACATAGGCACAAGGAAAACAACTTGTTCATTTTTCTTGTGATGATGTTTATTTCTCATTAATTCCTGATGAGGACAACGTAAGAAGAACGAGTATGTTTCTTTTTCTTATATTTGTGCTTATACTTATGTCGCTTGTGAAAACCAGCATTAAATTGTGAGGTTCGTTACAAATTTTTTGCACGTGATGTGTTTATTTAAATTTTGTTATACGTACTCCAGAAATTTTCAAGGGCTTCCCCGTTAATTTTTTTGCCAAAATTGTTACCAGGGAAAACGCTGTGCAAATGTTTCCAAATTTTCCCGCCAAAAGACTTAGTATATATAGGAAGAAAAATTTAGTCACACTTTTAATTAGTTAATGATTTTTACTTAACTTGTTGAAAAAGCATTGTACAATAAAAATAAGAAAGGGAGAATAAAGAATACAATGAAACTGAAATAACTCTTTTTATTATTGTTGACTTCTAGTTATTTATTAAATGCAACAAACTACTGAATGTTAAAAGATAACATAGGTTGAAAAACTAAAAAAAAAACGGCGCATGCGTATTTTGGGTGCCCGTATTTTTCTAAGTCTTTTGGCGGAAAAATTTTAGAAATTTTAACAGCATTTACACGCAAAATAAGTTTAATAAGCAATTGACAATGAAATAATCACAGATTTTCAGAAATCGCTAAACATTATTGACTAAAAGAATTGTGCTGAATAGTTGCATATCTTTTTTCCAATAGCTAAAAGGTCAATTTGGTTTTTGAGTATTTGTTTCTGTTCTTGAAAATCTTGTCCATGCATGGCAAGTTTTCACGGTACAAATTACTTCTGACTGCTGCAAACAACACGAGAATTTTCTGTGGAATTGGAAACATTGATTTTTAACTTTTCAAACATACCGAGTACGATGTTGGCACCTTGCTTTATAAATGCAGCATATAAAAGTCTGTTGTAAGCAAACTTTGTACCATGTAAATTGCCTTCAAGTACTGATACAGTGCAACACAGATATAACAAACAAAATGTAAAACGTTTATCAATAAAAACTTTTGATTATCGTTAATAATAACCAAACGTTTTAAAGTGCCCCTGATTGATTTTTTTGATTTTTTTACATTTTCGTGTACTATTAGACTTTCTTACTCATCTTGCCAAATTTCAATCCATTACGAACATCAGAAGGAAATGGCACGAAGAACAAGTCCAAAGTTTTTGTTGCTTTTCGCGTGATTTTCAATACTTATTGTTATTATAATTTCAACCCGTGAGGTATGTTTGAGTCTTTGACGTCACTTTCTCCCATTCGCAACCAAGCCTTGGAACAAGGTTGATTAATGGCGGCCGTAAATTCTCGAAAAAAATGTTAAAATAAAATGACTTCTGATGTTCGTAATGAATTGAAATTTGGCAAGACGAGTAAGAAAGCCTAATTGTACACGAAAATGTAAAAAAATGAAAATCAAAAATTTGATCACAGGGGCACTTTAACAGAAAGCTGATAAACCGTCAAACGAAATGACCCCCGATCAACAGGAAAACATTTCATGTAAACTAACAAAGAGCCGCAATAACGGGGAGTTGTTTTAACTGTAAAGTCCTTGAAAACGGCCTAGTATTTACACTGAGAAATCTTGTTTAATATATTTACGTAACGAAAAGTGAAAACTCGAAACAAAATTTAGAGCCAGGACAGAGCCTTAAAACTTTGGAGCGAAATTGATTTTCCTCGCAGTAATTCAATGCAACAACATAAAATTGACCAGTTAAAAAACAAATTCAGGCTTGAACTTGAAACCTTTATAAACGAACCTAATGCAATTTTTAACTCTTTGCATGTAATGTTTTAACTAAAGTTAATAAAGCGCAATGGTTATGAAACCTGAGAAATGTTTTTGTTTGATGTTTTTGTTACCGTTTTTCGGCCTTGACCGTGCACAACCACAATATAGATATTGAACTTTTGTTCGAGCAACTGACCAATAGAAATGTTGCCATTAAGTTATTCAGTCATAGCGTGTGATTGAAAAACAAAGTACAGTTCAACATAAATGGTAGCTCTTTTGTTATCACCATTCAGTGAAGTTTGCAAGTTTTCTTAACTACGGTGTATAACGAAATTTCAGCCACCAAAAACTGCACAATTGATGAGTGGCAAAAGCGCTTATGAGCCATACATTGTTTGTAAAAGTTTGAGTTTTTCAAACAGCATAGCACAAAGAGTATCTAGTATATTGCGCTCAAATTTGTAGGAAAGCTAATTGTGTTATACCCTTTCAGAATTTGGAGTTGATTTTTTTGGTAGCTCGATGAGCGAATGACGCGCATATGCTATATAATTAGGCAGTAATTGTAGACAAAGATTCGCCTATCGATAAAAGATAGGAAAAACTGAATTGCTCATAGTTCATCATTTTTAAGAACAATCGTTTATTGTGATTATTCTTGTCGAACGGATTGTCACTACGAGTTCATTTAAAATCGTCCCTGTTGAAAGCTGACATTTAAAAGAAAAAATTGGAACTGACAAAATGAACTACTGTTTCCAATAAGTAATCTATTCATAGCCTTAAACCCCTTACTGTTATCATAACCTGGCCTTCTAACTGACAAGCAAAATCTCTTGGAAATAGAGCGTTTTCACTCACGTGACCTTCAGTCCCGTGGGACTCAAATGACAAAGGCCATGGCAGCCATGTTGGTGTTCCTAACAAAAGAAGTTAATTAAAATTCTTTTGTACGGGAACACCAATATGGCGGCTATGACGTCAAGTGAAAACGCTCTATAAACGAATTGCTTTTTAATTTCAAAACCCTGCTTATTGAAAACTCTCGAACAGAAAAATGGCCTTAAATATTGATATCAGGATAACTTGAAAGAATAGTTGAGATAAGAGGAAAAAAAAAACGAAACTGACAAATGAACTATAATTTCCAAAAATCAATCGATTGACAAACAGCCATTGTCAAGGTCCAAAGTAAATGCCTAACAGAGAAATGGCTCGGACAAGTTAAAAACAAATACAGTGACTTTCTAATTTCACACTGACAAACAAATAAAATCTTGTAAAAAAAAAAGAGAAATATCCATAAGCAATACAGTAAATATAATAGATACAATGGCCTTAAATATAAAAATATCCACTGAGAAAACTTCATTGAAATTAAGGAAAACAAATTTAAGAAAATTAAGAAATTATAAATGACAATTAAATCACCGATATGGTATTGCGAAAAGTTAAATACAAAACAGAAACTAACTGTCAAGTGAAAACTGTTATAGTGTCTTTGACGTTGCCTGAGTTTTTTTACTGACGTTACAGTTTATAGAATGGTCTTTATTATTTCGCAATAAAAAATACGATTTCTTTCAACGTAAAAACCCATACTCAGAACTCATATTTATAAGTAGACAAAATGCAAATAATTTTCACTGAAAGATAAGGAACAAGATACTTACTAAAAGCTATCGAATTGAAATAATTATTTCTTACAGGTAGTTACAGGCCTGTCTCATAAACTTAAAAATCCTACTCCACGAGTCTTCACTTAGAGAAGCTTATTGTTCTGCGTAAAAGCACTCCAAACACTCGGGAATCAATACTGCAATGAGGTAAAGACGCCACGAGTTTAAGCTGTGTACAGCTTCTTGTTACAACTAAAAAACTAATAATAACAGATAATGTTTAAGCTTGAAAAAAGAAAACACAACATGGCCCTTTATGTTAATTGTTGAAACTTTTAGAACCTGAAATCACTTTGGTAAATAAAACTTCAAAACTCCTTAGATTTACATATCAGGCCGTTCTTTGCCTTAACGAACAACCGATGATCAGACAGAATCGCCTACAAACTTAAACTAAAAGATTGCTATAGGATGAAAAACTCGCCGCGAAAAAACAAAACAAAGAAATAATACCCAAAGAGAGAAGTTAACGGCAGACAAAAACAAAGTTCTACCAGATTTACAATTTTGATTTCTGGGCCGCCTACCACGAAATAGAGCAGTTTTCAATTGAGTGTCGTAAAACCAAACCCAAAGTAATTACTTTGACCAATCACAGCAGTCGTAAACAATCCAATGAACCAATCAGAGCTCGAAGCAATTACATGTCGGCGGCGCCAAGCGCGGGAAAACGCGTGCGAGCAAGTCATGATTGGTTTTGGTTTTACTTCTGATTGGTCGAGAAAGTGGCGCGAGATTTTTTAGCCAATCACAAAGCGTAGCAATGCAAAACAAAAGCAATTGTGTAATTACATTCGACACTCAATTGAAAACTGCTCTAACATAAGAATAGATGAACTGTAATCCACTTCAAATTCCATCCTTATGATCATGCACTTTATTCCCAAACTAATTGTTCTTTTGCTCTAGCTGTAGAATCGTTTTATCCAACTGTTTAATCAAAAAATCTATTTTTCTTACAGTTGATAGTTTTGGCTCTTAAACCAGTCAAACAAAAAACCCTTAAGACTAGGAACATGTCATCACTATTTAATTTGAAAACAGGCATATGCATCAAGATCTGGGGGGGAGGGTACTAGTTGCTGGCCAATATTTAGTGCAAAGGTGAAAGTTGCATGAAAGCCAACTTCAACGGGTGGTGATTTTCAAAACTAGACATAAGAGGTGGAGTTAGAACAGCTGGTGACAGTCAGTAGTCGAGGGTCAGTTCATCTTGGGTGATCAAGTTTGATACTATTGCCTATCACGTGACCTGGCCAACCCCAAACCTGGGACCTAACCCTAAGTTAGGCCTGGCCCTGAGCCAAGTTACACCTTACCCTAGAAAGTGTTCTAACCCTAGAATCTTAACACTAAACCTAGATTTGAACTATCCCTAACCCTAACTTTCGCCGGAGGGTGTCAAAAGCCCTGGTCACGTGACCTTTATTTTTCTTCATTAACCCATTCACACCTGAGGATTTTTACGTTTTTGAGTGATTTTCTGCATACACACGCCCCATAGGATTTCGTGACTTCATATTTGGAGTTACCATTGAAAGTGCTGCTGTTCTAAAACACTGAAGGCTCGAGTTTACTGGAAACGTCATTGTGACGATCTCATTTTGCTTGGTTGATTTGCAATAAAGGGTCCAATATGAATTATCTACGATTTTTGGTAAGTTCACAGCCATTTTTCATCTTAAGTAGCTGCCTGATGAGCATCATTAAGCTTGGAGGTAGTTCAGAGTCCACTTCTCAATGAAGCGAGTTAGGTGTTGTACTTCGCTTTCGAATTTGGCTCGTTGCTCGTTGAACTGGAAAAATGGCCGCCTGGAAACGAAGTAGCTTTGGGACTCGACTCTGGATGAATTTCTCGACCTACCGCGGCATATTTTGGAAGTTGCGACCACAGGAGAACACAACAAGCGCGAAATTTCGGCGGTGGGTCAGAGTGGCTGTGGACTTAGTATATATATGAAAATTGTGGAGGACGGAATGGACGCTGTCAAAACAAATCTGTTTATTTCCCAGCATGCAGTGCGGTGGTGATGTTGAAAATCGAGGCAAGGTGAGTATGCACTAGTATAAGAAGCTGTAGCTAGGCCCGAGCAACGAATAAGAGCAAAAAAATTCACTGCTAAGCTAGGACTAGGACTGAATTTTGCTGTAAATGTTGACTTTTGGGTTTGCCACGATGATTTGAATAAAAAAAACTAAAGGCAAAAACGTGATTTTTGTTGTTTTTCTATGACGTTAAAAACGGTAATTTTTGTTATTGTCCAAATTCAAACGCTGATATTCTGCAAAAATCGCTGACTTTTTTGTGTTTATTGGGTATCTCAATTTGAAAGACTTTCTAGTCAATGCTCACAACTGCTAGTTAAGGCAATGTTCGCACGATTGAGAAAGTTACAATTTTTTAAAGCAGTGGAGTCTTGTACGGGCGGTTACGGGCGGTTCAGGTGTCAATGGGTTAATTAGTTGTCTATTTGGTGGTATTTGGCAATATAACATGGAAATAACGTATAATAACAGACAGATGGATAAAATAACCTTCGTTTCCTAACCTCAGAAACCCCTGGTGAAAATAAATGAAAACTCATTTTCATATGAAAGGTTTCGCACCTAGCCTCGCTTTGATAGAGAGGCTAAAGCAACTCGGAATTGGCGAAATGGCCTATTGTTAGTTTTCAGTTAGGTAAGCCAATGGTTTTTTCTCGGTTTGTTAGGCAATTTTCACCAGGGGTTTCTGAGGTTAGGAAACGATTTCTCAATAAACATTTAAGGTTATTTATTCATCTGTCTGTTATTAGGTTATTTCCATGTTATATTTCCAAATACCACGAAATAGACAACTAATAAAACAATTGGATAAAACGATTCTACAGAGCAAAAGAACAATTATTTTGGGAATAAAGTACATGATCATAATGGAATTCGAAGCGGATTACAGTTCACCTATTCTTACTGCGGATTCAGGTCGAGCGTTTTACGGTCTTAGTTGTCGCGTTCGTTGTCACGGTTGGTTGATTGCGTTGCGAGGCAAAATGACAGTCGTTGCTAGGCGGGAATGACGACGTTCTGTCTGGGAAAAAGCACAACACGCCTTTAGTATATGTAATCGCGATTAATATCACGGGTGTTTTCATAAGCTGCCCCTCATTTTACTCGTGTCCATGCGATTACTTGTTTATAATGTTGAGGACAAAATTGTAGGGAAACCTTTCAGACTTTTCAAGAGTCACTCAGACTTGAAACCGAGCCGAAGTGAAAATACTCTCTCGCAAACGGACAAGAAAAACTTTTTAACTCACTGTTCTGTTGTTAAATAAATTTCTAATGTCTAAGAAACATTTGGCTGTTATGTACATCTACCGAACAAAGCCTAATTTATCGAAAGACAATTTACGACAGAAACAAAGCAAATTTTATTTAAGTGTTGTGAAGTTTTTGTCGCTTTGATAACAACAAATGGCGAGTTAAATCTAACTTGCACGTTTGGCAATTTATTGCTTTATTTCACTTCTTTCAGCCTTATTCCTTCTCCTGTTTAATGTAAATTGTCTCTTTCATCAAAATCTGTCAAAGTTCTTTTCGTTAGGTCCGCAGAAATCCGCAAACATTCAGTGAAGTCAAGAGAGGATGAACTAGTTCATCCTCTCTTGGTGAAGTGATGGAACTTAACCGACTTTTGTCGCCATGAATGAATTTCTTCAAGGTCTTCAACGTCGCAAACTGGCCTGCAGGCGCCTAGTTAATCCAAGTTTTAACACAAATAATCGCTTCCTGTTTGGCGCAAAATGCTGTAATTCATCTATAGAATTCCTTTCTTAAGGTGTTTCGATACAGTTTTCTGGAGACCATACCCACATTTTTCATCGGCTTTTAAGCGGTCTTTCCCAAGTCAGATCAACGTGAAATTTTCACTACCAACTGTTTTTGAATTGAATTTTGGCTAAATATATATCCTGGTAAAATCGATATTACCATGACGACGATAAACAATTAGAAACTTCGAAATCAGTAAAAGTGAAATTTTGCGCGTTTAACCCTCGGTCGTACAAGGGGGGGGGGGGGGGGGGGGGGGTGGGGGTGTTGCCACCCTCCATAAGGTTTTTCTCCCATATTTTCAAGGCCATTTAAGATTAGCACATACCGTTTTCAGTAGCTGTTCGTTTATCCCAGAGACACATATTTTGGTTAAGTTTGGCGACAACCGGTTGATATAGAAACGAGATATGACGTCATAAGTAACATGTGGTCAAGCCATTTTTGAATAAAAATGTGTGTTTTTCACCTTTTAAAACGCTACCAAAAGCATCAAAATGTTTAATTGTATGTTGTTTTGCAACTCTAGCAAACAATATTTGCAATTTCCGCATTTTTCCAAAAATTTTGAATTTTCAATAAAATCCAAGATGGCGGCCATCTTGGCAGCCATTTTGGATGACGTCATGGACCCCCAGCAACGCCACAACCCATAATATTTACCTTATCTTGTAGAGCACATCGCGGGTTATCTATTAGATGTAAAATATTTCCGAAATACTGCAACATCGCAAAAACCCAAAGGGGGGGGGGGGGGGGGGGGGGGTGGTTGCAACAACCCCCTCCCCCCCTTGTACCACGGTGGGGGTATAAGTTTGCGTGTACGTCCGAGGGTTAAGATTTCGCATTGAAAATCCCACACAGACATCTTAAAATATGGTATTTGGCATATATATTTTGCAACAATAAAAAAATTCTGTATGTTTGATATCAAATAAATCGCAATAACATTTCAAACCTTGCTATTTGTATACTGGTATTAAATTAATCGAAAGATAAACTCTGGTTTTTTGAAATTAATTATAGATAGTGTCGAAAAGTAGCTTGATGTTATGTTTGTACACCTTCAACGTTTTGTTTACTTTCTCTCTTGCGATCTTGAGAACTGCCTTTTTTCCTAACATCGCTTCATATGCAATTTTTGGGTATTTTTCGATTTTAATCGCTTTTGCAAAAATTTGAGAAACGGCTCAGTGGATTTTTTTAAAACGTTCACCACGCATGCTTTATAGATAACAAAATACCAAAACTGCATCAGTGATAGCACATTTTCTGACATTTATACTGAAAAATAGTGTCTTCACATACAATTTACTTGCAATCGTAATTGGTCAAAAGAGAACTCACAACAGATCAAAGGGGCTCTTAGAGCCATCTCGTGCATACGAAACAACTTAAGGTTAATTTTAATTTTTCTTGATGTTTACAAATAAGCCAATTCAGCGTTTTAGCGTGACATAAATGTGCATTGTCTGAACCGAAACGAAACGTATTAAATTTGCTAGCAGACACGCACGAGCGTCCACGCTTTCGGTGCTTCATGCCTTAGTTTGCGAGCAGCGAGCAGCGATTTGAGCAAATAAGCCTAAAACAAAGAGCGAAAAAAGAGTAAAATGATAAATTTTAACATGCCATTGTAATTTCATTTGCAGTTTGCAAATATAAGCGTATTCAGTTTACAAATGAGAAAACGTTTTAGCGTGACATTGTCTGAAACGAGACATTACGTAATACATTGTCTGAATCGAGACATTACGTAATACCCTGGGCCCTGGGGAGCTTACAAACTAACAAGTTTACAATTTTACGATTGGGGGACGTGGAGTGAAAATTTGCATATCGGTATCTGTATACGTATTCACGGGATAAAAATGAGCGTTCATTTCTTTGCAATATTGGCTGCGGTCACATCTACGACGTAACTAAAGTTTAACTTAAGTTAGTCTCAAGCTACGTGACGTCATACCTAACTGTAGTTAGTGCTTTCAGTCGACTTTGCGGTCACACCACGCAGTTAACTACAGTTAGTTCTAATTAGCCTATGGATGACGTCAGAATTAAAAGAGGTTCGTGACGGCCCTTTTTGTTGATCCGTGAAATGTCAACATGGTTGACCGACGTAAAGTCTGTCTAGTTTTTCTTCTTACTTTTTTTTGTGTGCGGCAAACCGTCGGAGAAAAATGAGAAAAAAGTTGAGAATTTTAACGGATGCTCGACGCCGGGTACACGTGTTGCTACCTTGTTGTATGTAAATTTTTTGTTTGTTGTTTTTGGTTTCCCCCTCGCTTCGCGCTTGGTTTTTATTTTGCATATTTATATATGCTCATCTCGCACGTGCGTAAAGAATTGTCACATTCTGATTGGTTGTTTGATTGTAAACTTAAGACTAACCCATGAACCCTGCTTGGGTATAACTATATTTAGTCTGTATTGTTTTGGATCACCGAGGCGTCAATTTTCTAACTATAGTTAGAGCGAACAGAGAAGCGGTCACATTACCGAAATAGCTAACTATAGTTATCCTCGTCTTAACTATAGTTAGTAGCCCAGATGTGACCGCAGCCATTGTGTAAACGCAACCTTAAAAGCGTTGGTTAGTGGACATAGACAAACAGCCGAACTTTAAATGGAAACAGTAAAAAAGACGTTCCATTTTCACCGTTAAATGTTCAAAACAAACAGCCAAAATTCAAATTAAAAACAAATAGTAAAACTTCTTAGTTTGAAAACTAGCGAATGACTTACCTGTTTAATGGTGCAAGTGTACCTCAACTTCATCGCACTGGAAACTAAAAAGCAGCCAAAAATTACAGCGAAACAGACGAATGGCCTAATAGTTTCACTAACTAGGAAGTAAACTTCACAAATAATTTCTAATTTTTTACTAAATGTTTTACTGTTATAGAGGTTTTGCACGGCAGCTATGTTGCATGGCAGGAACAATGAAAATGTTTTGCATTAGAAAGAACATTCTTTCCCATAGGGAAAAGAATCTATTGTTCCTGCCATGCAACATGGCTGCCGTGCAAAACCTCTATATCTTACTGCAGTAAAATGGCCAAACAATGAGAAATTGTGACAATGTAACATCATTAACTATAACATCATACTGAAAGGATAGAACATTTACCTAGTATTTCGGTTCAAGCTCTATCTAAGCAATTAATATTTCAAAGCAACACCTCTTCGTAAATGAAAATTGAAGCAAGTAAGTTACTTATATCTGCAGAAGCACTAAGCTTGTTAAATCTGATGAAAACCCTAAGCAGGCAAAATTTAATAGAAAAGACGATAAAAAATACATGTATAACATAATATAATTGATAATGAACACAGAAAATAACCCAAAAATTATTTTTGATAACTCTAAGTTATAATATCTAACATGACAAAAATCGGACAAAATGGCTAACATTAGTTTTTTTTACGACACACAAAATGGCCCATGATATTCACTGATATATCCCTTAGTGAGAACAGAAAAAATAAATCCTTTTAGTCAGTTTCCTCTGAGAAATCGTTTTGTAACTTTAAAACCTTTACTGAAAACTGGCAAACCATTTTGAATTGCTTGCACTTACGGTTGTTACTGAGAACTGGTCGTTTTAAAACATTAAAATCCAGTCTTAAAAAGGCAAAATGGCTTATAATTTTGACTGAAAACTTAACATGGAGTACGATTTTCACGAATAAGTTGGTCCATAATTGAATGCCTTTTTGAGTTTTACGTTTGGCATTGTTTGGGCAATCAGCATTGCATCATTGAGAAAAATTGGTCCGCAACGCGTACATGTGCTTAGCCGAACGTTATGCATGTTTATACACCTTATTCCAAAATGGCGACCAATTTATTATTCTTTTATATACATGTTAATTAGCCCGTCAGCATGTGCAAAACGAGGCCAAGAGGGCTAATTTACATGGATAGAAAATAATAATAAAATGGCCGCCATTTTGGAATAAGGTGTATTTGTTTGAATTATTCTAGGCATTTTTCAAGCACGACGCATTCTTTGGACGTCTTTTTACAGCCATAGGTATGCTTAAGAGCAGTAGATGGCCTGATATTTCCACTTGGAAGATGAAAACCATGAAACAACTTTTTGCCAATTCACCTATATTATAACGTTTTTGCTGACGAAAAACCTGAGGGACCGACATTGTACGACGGTCAAATGCTATAACATTGAGAATTTGTGATTCTACTTTAACATTAATCGTTTAAGTTAAAAATGCCTAACTGTCCCTGAATATTTATGTACAGTATTGGATTCTATCCAATGGGAGTATAATACGTAGCAAGTGATGAATAGTCATTATCTGTGCGTGACACGTGTTTTCCTTAGGTCTAAGATATCGTATCATATGTATCATAACTCAGCAGATCTTAGCCCTGTAACATTTAGCCTTTATTGTATTTTATTGTTTCGCCTTCGCATTTTCTACTATGCCTTCTAAAGGGAAAAGCTCCAAGAAAGTGAACAAGCAATCCACCCCTGAGAGTACTTGGCTCTCTAAATTTTGTCGATCAAATGACATTCCTGAAGATGTAATGGACGTCCTAGCTCAGAACCAGATCCTATCCAAGTCGTTTTTGGCCGCCATAACGGAGCAGGATTTGGCTGACATGGGCTTCGTTGTAGGCCACAAAATCCTCCTTCGCCGCGTGATTTCCCGCCTTCGGCAAGAAGACGAGGATCCCCAAGAGGACAAAGCCGCTGTTACTCCAAAGGAGAGTGATCTTCTCCCGGGACTGAATTTGGAGGAGGAACTTTCAAAACTAGAAGTGGAGTTCTCCTCTCCTATTCCGACTCAGGATTTCCAGACGGCCAACGCTGCTACTACTTCTTCTGCTACTTCTCCAGCTGCCACTACTTCGTCGGTGACCCCCGATGGAAACACTACTCCGGAAGGTAAGCCTTTGTTGCCTTCTGACTATATTTATGGCCCTGATGGTAAACAGCTAAAACCCTTGCAGCTGTCCTACGCGCAATTCATGCTCGCGAACGTTAAAATCCTCGAGTCTCTTCTCACAAAGAGCCCTCGCGAGGCCGCCGATTACCTTACCTACTTGAAGTTTTTGGCAATCAAAGGAACTCGTTTTCAAACTAAGGCCATCCTTGCCTTCGACCAAGACTATCGTGCCACAAAGGCAAGAGATCATTACAGCTGGGGGTCGAACTTAGATGACCTGAGTGCCCAGTATTTTGACGCGGCCGTGGCTCAGCGCCCTTCCCGAACCAACGACAGTCGCGGGGACAACCGTGGGTCAACCGCGGAGGAGTTCTGTTTTCGCTGGAATTTTTCCCCAAACGGTTGTCCTAATCCACAGTCTTGTCGCTACAAGCACGTGTGTATACACTGTTCTTCAACTCAACACAAGGGCAAGAGTTGTTCAGGCGCCGCTAGCATTGCTGCAGGCAAGAAATGAACGGATTATTCGAAACAGGCCCCGCTTGAGGTCAATCTGCTTCCAACACCCATTGATCATTCTACCCCCATTGACTATAGTATTCCCCCGCTTGAGGATTGCCCCTTACGTTTCCACGCTTGGAACTTCGAACTTGCTAACGACCCAGATAGAGCCTTTATTCTCGATGGTTTACGTTATGGTTTTAAGCTCATTCACGAATCTGACCCATCTTGCATCGACGACTACGAAACTGACAATTATTCTAGTGCTACGTGCCCCGACTTTAAACCGGAATTGGATCATTTATTCTCAACGGAACTCGCCTTGGGCCGCATCTCGATGGTTCACACTAAACCCCGTTGTGTTCACCCTATCGGCCGTGTACCCAAAAAGGATTCAGGGAAATCCCGCCCAATTACTGACTGTAGTCGCCCGCATGGTTTTTCACTGAACGATCACATTAAGCGTGACTTGGAAACGTTTCGTATGAACTCAATTGACACCGCTGTGTCATTTTCAACTGCTAATTGTTTTTACTCGATCGTTGATATCGAATCTGCGTGGCGTTGGGTCCCGGTTTTCCCCCCTCACCGTGAATTACAAGGCTTCCGTTGGATGTTTGGCAAACAAGATTCTACCCGCTATAATTATTATGTGGATAATAGACTATGTTTCGGTCTCTCGTGCGCACCATCCATTTTCATCTAACGCCATTGTTCGCATGATGGCCCGCCGTGGTTTTCATGCCGTGATCAATTATCTTGATGACTTTCTAATCATCGGAAACACTCATGCCGAATGTCAACGTGGGCTTGTCACTCTTATCAATTTACTCCATTCTCTTGGATTTAACGTGAGCTGGCATAAGATCGTTTCCCCAAGCCAACGCGTTACGTTCTTAGGTATTGAACTTGACTCTTCGGCTATGTCTATTTGATTACCCGCGGATAAGTTATCACGACTGAATGAACTCATCTCTGCATTCTCTCAGAAGGTTTCAGCCTCCAAACGTCAATTGCAATCTCTTGCGGGAACGTTAAACTTCGCGTGCCAAGTTGTCCATGGGGGACGCACATTCCTCCGTCGCGTGATTGATTGTGTAAACAGGCTAAAACACTCCTCTCACCGATGTCGTTTAACATCTGATATACGTGCTGATATCTCTTGGTGGAAAGAATTTCTCGTCACGTTCAACGGCCGCCGCATGATGCTCGATTTTCACAAGTCTCTTTATATCCAAACGGACGCGTCTTTTCATGGTTTTGGAGCCGTCTCCAATGATGATTGGTTCGCTGGCTCCTGGTCAGTTTCCCACGAGGACGATCTCAACTCACAGTTATTTGCGTCTCATTGGTGCGATGCCGGTCACGCTATTGACCCATCACTTCGTTCAAATATCAATTTCTTGGAGCTATTTCCTATCCTTATCGCCGCCCGCCGCTGAGGCGCCACTTGGACAAACAAACGTGTTTGTGTCGAAACAGACAACACTCAAGCTATGGCTTTCGTTAATAAAGGCTCTTGTAAAAATCCTATCGCTATGTCCTGGCTTCGGGAGATTTTTTGGCTTAGCGTTCAACACAATTTTCACATCCGCTCGCGCCATTTGCCCGGAATAAAAAACGTCCACGCGGACAGGCTGAGTAGGCTTATTCAATCTCCGCACTTGTCTAATGTGTTTTTCTCCTGTTCATAGGATACCTCACGCAGCTGGATCTCCAAGCCAAGTTTGTCTCGGCCTCAGCATACGCACATTCAACGTTGAACACGCGTCGCTCCCAATGGCGTACCTATTTACGTTTCTGTACTACGTACCACTTAATCCCCATCCCAGCAGCGCACAAAACAATCATTCGGTTTTTAGTTCATTTGTCAACTTACTGCAAGTATTCTACGATAATCAACTATCTGTCTGCCATCAATGTTCTACACCGGCACTTTGGTCATAACGTAACGTATCAGGACGTTTTTCCTATCAAACTTATTACTCGCGGTTTACGGCGCATTCTTGGCGATTCCCAAGAACAAAAATTGCCTATCACCCCGGAAATTCTAAAGCGCATTCGACCAACACTTGCAGCGAATTCTGACTCGGGATTCTGGGCTGCGATGTTAATTGGATTCTACACGTTTTTTCGTAAATCTAATCTCGTGCCTAAATCAGTGAAAGGCTTTGATCCCGCCAAGAACTTGTCTCGCGGTGATATTATTATTCGCCCTTGGGGCCTGGTCATCTGTGTTCGTTGGTCAAAAACCATTCAATTTCGGGAGCGTCAGTTGCTCATTCCTGTTATGCGGTTAACACAGGGTCACCCACTCTGCCCCGTGCAAGCATACGAACGCCATATCTCACTATTCCCGGCCGCTCCCAACTCGCCTGCATTCTTGCGTTCCAGCTCTGGTCACGCGTCTCCAATAACCCACAATGAATTTACCGCAATGTTGCGCAAGGCACTCGGTCATGCTGGCTTTCCTGCCTCCAAATTCTCCGGCCACAGTTTTCGTCGTGGTGGAGCAACCTATGCCTTCCGCTGTGGTGCTCCCGTGGAACTTATCAGCCTCCAGGGAGACTGGTCTTCTGACGCCGTTCTTCTCTACATTGCACAGCCCTTAGCACGACGGCTTTCAGTCGCCAAACTGATTGCTCAAAACATTAACCAACATTAACTTTTACTATATATATATATATATATATATATATATATTTTTTTTTTTTTTTTCAATTCGGATCTCTTATGATTTTATTTGTCTGGCGGTTTGGGCGAGCCGCATCAGGGGGGACGGCCCTTGGTTTTGTCACCACCCCTGCTGCGGCTTTGCTTTATTTACCGGCAAACAATAAAGTCAATATGTATTCTGTATATAGTCTCTTGTTTTTTATTTACTCCATAGACCGAAGAACGATTCGTAGGATTATATAGGTTTTTTCTGTTAACGAGTAATGCCTTATTCGATTTCAAAGTTTCATTCTCTTTGTGCTATCATTTATCAGTTGATTCTGGAATTTGTTCGTTAAGCCTCGCGGCGAAGTTTGGAATATCTGTGTTGCACTGTATCTCGACTGAACTAAGAAAATTATGTTTAAATTTGGCGGCGATAACAAAGTTGAAAGGCAGAAAGGCACCGACGAAAACTGCCAAAACTGCGAAAAATAGTAAAATTCGTCTTCCCCAGAAAAAGGGGACAAGCGACAAGGCAGAAAGGCACCGACGAAAACTGCGAAAACTGCGAAAAATAGTAAAATTCGTCTTCCCCAGGAAAAGGGGACGAGTGACAAGGCAGAAAGGCACCGACGAAAACTGCGAATACTGCGAAAACTGCGAAAAATAGCTATATAGTAAAATTCGTCTTCCCCAGGAAAAGGGGACGAGTGACAAGGCAGAAAGGCACCGACGAAAACTGCGAAAACTACGAATACTGCAAAAACTGCGAAAGTTACGAAAACTGCGAAAAATAGTAAAATTCGTCATCCCAGGAAAATGGCTCCTGTGAGCCAACCCATGAATATGAAATTTTAAAGGGGGAAACGCAACATTGCATTGTTTTGGAAGTTGAATGTAACGACTTTTGACGAAGGTCAACAAAAAAAGGGGAAAAAACAGTAATTTCCATCTCCAAAAAAAAAGACTTGGACGAGTCTTAACCTTGGCTCCGGCATCCCCTTTGGTTCAAGCGTCCGTCAGATCCTCAAGCCACTGTGCCACGTAGGATTTGTTATCTTGTTATCTTAACGTAAATATGCGAAAAAAGTTTACATATCAGTGAGTGAGTGAGTGAGTGAGTGAGTGAGAGAATTTGCCGTCGTCTCCAATTATTACGCTTCGTGTATTCACGGGTTAAAACAAAGTATACATGCGTGTACGGTTCTTGTTTTTGTCGTGTGTTAATTTGCGTGTCCAGCTGTATTTTTATCGCAAACACATTTTTAAGAACGAAGTATACATGCGTGTACGGTCCTTGTTTGTTGTCGTGTGTTAATTCGCGTGTCAAGCTTCGTGTATTTTTAGGACGCCGGGGTGAAACTATAAATGGTGTATTACGACGTATTTTTTATCGCCACACGTTCATATGCGTGTACGGTCCTTGTTTGTTGTCGTGTGTTAAGTTGCGTGTCCAGCTTCGTGTATTTTTATCGGCACACGTTTTAAGAACGAAGTATACGTGCGCGTGTCGTACTTGTTTATTGTCGTGTGTTGAATTGCGTGTCCAGCTTAACTGGTGTATTCACGGTCTCTTTTTTATCGACACACTTGTGTCTGTATTTTGCTTTGGGAAGCGATGAGTAGGCAAAATAACGCAAGCTGATAGTGTGGGGTTGTGAGGTAATTAGCATCACAAAGAAATGCAAAATTTCGCAACACAGTGCCAAAAAATCGTCGAGCTAGCGATTTTTCGCAATTTTCGCAAATTTTGTAAAATCCACAAGCTGGTAGTATGGGGTTGTGAGTTAATTAGCATCACACACTACCGAAAAATCGTTGAGCTAGCGATTTTTCGTAATTTTCGCAAATTTTGTAAAATTCGCAAGCTGTAACGAACAATCGTAAATTTTGTAATTTTATTTTTCGCATTTTTTTTTAATTCGCAAGCTGTAACGAAAAATCGTAAATTTTGTAAAATTCACAAGCTGTAACGGAAAATCGCAAAAATAGTAAATTTCGTAGCTGCGTGCAATCCTGGACATAAGTGTTATTTCCCGTCAAAGTTGACCTTTTAGCTGTTTTCAAAAAAAGGAAGCGTAGATACCCTTGATTGATGAAGACTTACCATAAACTAATACAGCCGCATTTCCTTGCTCCTGTACGCTTTTTATTGCATGCAGAGGAGAGAGGGAGAAAGCTGATAAACGTTTAGGAATTGTCTCCGTGAAACACGATGCTCTCGACCATCTCCCTTTCCATCCAAATTTACCGAGAAATAGCTCTTTATTTTTAAATTAGGCCCGGTTCAAACGTCGAACTTCACATGTGCCGAATCTGATGCAAATGAGCGAGAACAATAGATTTTGCATTAATTTGTATTTGATTCGGCACATGTGAAGTTCGACGTTTGAGCCGGGCCTTAAAAGATGGTTTCCACGTTATGTCACGGCGGCCATGTTCGTGTACAACTACAAAAGAATTTTAATGAACTTCTTTTGTTATGTACACCATCATGGCCGCCATGGCCCTTGTCATTTGAGTCCCACAGTATATGGACTGAAGTTCACCTAAGTGAAAACCATCTATTGCTAACAATTTTTATTTGTTTCTTAAAGGAAACAATAATATACTTTGGACAGAACAAAATGGACGACGTTTGGCCACGAGTTGAGATGTCTATGCGCGTGCAATGCGTCATAAGTCAGGAAACTGGCCGTTTATTCTCACGAAGCATTTTATATCATCTAGGCTGTGTACAGTTAGGCGAAAGAGTTTGATCAGGTCAACAAATACATGGAAAAATCCTCTGAGGTATTAGAAGTTGTGCTAGTCTCTGTTCATAGCATTAAATATAAATTTAAATACATCTTCAAACAAGCAGTAGACATCCCAGAAATAATTTTGATTTTCAATTTTCATCTTCTGATGGCTTGAACACTTAGGAACACAACCTTGCGTTAGGTGACTCGGACTGCCATCTGTTACGACGTTTCCAAAGGAGACTTGCGCATTCGCTGCTGTGGTGGCGCACTCTGATCATGATCTAACAGTTTCGAAAATTTAAGGTAGCTCTAAACCCCTTCCAAGGAATTTTTTTAACCCTCGGACGTACGCCTACCGTGGTACAAGGGGAGGGCGCAACCCCTCCGATGGGTTTTTGCGGTGTTACAATATATTGAAAATACTTCACCTCTAAAAGATAGCCTGTTTATAACTGTAATATATATAGATAGGCTGAGCCTAACAGCGTAGCACTTTGAACAAGCTTAACTAAGGTGAAACAGGTCGGAAGCACAAGAATTAAAATTGACGACCGGGCTATTTTCCAGTTTTAGCAATTCTCAAAAACAGTAAGCTTAAGGCTTATTACCCGGCAGTCTGCACAGTACATTTAGACCGTACAAAAGTTCACAAAAACAACTTTTCTCTGTCTAGAATAACTAGTACGACTACTTTCCAAATAAAATACAGTTGTTGTTTGCCAAAAATTGCTCGAGAAACTGATTTGGAAATCAAAATTGCAAAAATACACAAAAATTTTTGCACAAGGCGACGCGAATGAAGTCTAAGTCTTGTTTTGTTTCCATAAAATCGCTTTTCAATCTATGTAATGAATTAACAAACACATAAAAATTGGCAACATAATCTTCTTTTGACAAATTTGATTCAAATCTCCATCAGTTTATGTTTAAAAGCAAAACGCGTACCATTTCAATATGGTATCAAGCTTCCTTCGATAAAATTCAAGAAATCGATGCAACTGAAGCGTGGTCGCCCCTTCTGAATAAGTTTATGACCAGATTTGACCTTTACTAACAACAACAACAACGTTTATTCATACTGTAAAATTTCAAAGATGTATACATAATGTATAAATTAAAAATAGATACAGTAGCTGGTTACCCAAAATAACTAAAAATCTAAACTAGGGTTTTAAACCAACGAATCTAAACTTGTACTTCATGCGACAACGCTTGTCGATGCTTACTTTTTAAGATTCATGACAACACAAATCACTTTACTTCATATATTTATCAGTACTTCATTGCCTTTTCTATACTGATCTTTCTTACTTTTTGTAACTCAGTTTGATAGTTAGCCTAAATGTTTCAAGTTGGAGTGTCATTTTCAAAATGGAATCGATTAGTGACGGCGGTCAACGGTGAAACTCGACGCCTTTTTGAAATTGACACCTTAACTTGAAAAATTTAGGTTACACTTCTCAGGTTTCGATTAGAGAAACTGGCGCAGGCGCCCTTGTCACAGTAGGGAGCTTTATCAACTACGACGTCAACGGGAAAACAATGCCTCTGCACGTACGTTTTACATTTGATACATTTCTTTGCCGTTCACTGCAAAACAACAACGTCAAATGACCAAATTATAGGGTTTTTAGAGAACATGAACACACGACGGTTAATTTTTCTTGCTCTATTTGAACTTGAAAGCCGTCCCTACCAATTCAGCTCTTGAACAATCCCAGTAACATAAGGCAAATTAAACAATTTGGAGGAATTTCAAAGTAGTTTAAACGAGCGCAAATTCCTTTTTCAATGACGTTTTCTTTGGCGTTGTCGTAGTGGTTGCTAAAGCTCCCTAATGTCCCTTTAAGCTACAGTCTGAGCTGCATGTTGTTTACGAGTGGAAGAAAATCGTGATTTGTTATTACTACGCTGGTGTTAATGTCACCTTGTAGCCGATCTATTCTGTATCGCAAAGATCACATATATAAAATTATGTACCACACATTGATCTAATTCCACAGTCCTTGTTTAGCATGAAAATGATGATAGAGGCCTGGATACTTGCTTCGTTCCACTTCAAGCGTCGCCATCACTACGCGGTCCAGGAAATCCCAGTCCTCTCCGCCCCACTTGTATTTGTAGTCTTTAATGTTCATTCCTAGCGGTGTAAATTACAATATTCAGTACATACTGATCTTATTACATGGTTTAGTGTGCAGTATATTGTGGGTTATTATTTTTACAATTCGTGCTGTATTTTGGTGAGCTCACGCGCAGGGGTGAGTCAAAGATAGAGGAAACGATTTAAAATATCATGCGGAAACTAAACTAATAGATTTATTATGCACGTTTTGAAATTTAAAAAGTTTAATTTAGGAGACGTTTGCGCGCAGGCATCTAGTCCGCGGCTTTCAATTGTTAAGGAATTATGTTTCTTATTTCATCACACTTTGCGGGATATAAAGCCTAGACAAGGACGTGTGAACTACCACCTTCCTCTTCTCCTCATTTATCCCCCACCTCACACTACCTTCCCATCTCAAACAAAAGACAGAGCAAATTCTTGTAAAAACATGGTTTTAAATATAGAATTTCTTTAGACTTACCACCGACTCTGATCCAGTCTGATTTATAAATCCCAACAAGTCCAAACCCATCCAGTGCCCAAAAGCCTCGATGTTCCACAGGATTGCTTCCTTGATCCAGACGGCCGCATACTGGGAAATAAACCATTCGACCCGCTATGGTGTTCTAAGGGGAAATTATACGTTTTTAGTATTTTTCATTACCTATACGGTTTAATTTGTGCTTACTTATTTGTGCAAAAATTTGTTATGTTCTCTTGACTTTTGATCAAGTTCATGATCATTTTATCTTGAATGACACCGGTTGCAAAGTTCAGCTAATCCCTATTTGGGAGAGCGGTAACAGTGGTAAGTAGTCTGTCGAGGGTGATTGTCCGGGTTAGTGTAGTTCTAAAAAGAACTGTTGTTGTTGACATTTGACTGACGTTTCGACAACTTAAGCGGAAGTTATCTTCAGAGTAATGTGAATTATGAATCGTCAGTTGATGGTATACAGGGGAATCTTTGCTGAGGTCATTGTTTACATTTTGCTTCATTAGCATACGAATCTGCATAGAGAAGGTATCATGCTAAATAAAAATTGACTTCAAAAGTTGAAAGAGCTTGTTAAACTTGGTAATCTATGCTATTTTCAGCTCTTTTCATGGAACATTTAAGGAAATATCTGCCATCAAAAACTGCAAAATTGTTGGGTGGCCAAATCGCTAATGCGCCATACATCCTTTGAGATTTTAATACAGCATTGCATGAAGTGCATCTAGTGTATCGGGCTCAAATTTTTAGAGAAAGCTAATTGTGCTATGCCCTTTCAATATTTAGAGTTCAGTTTTTTGTCATGTTTGTAGGTGGGTTAGAGAACGAGGCGCATATGATAATGAGTCAAAACTGGTAAACAAAGATTCTCCTATATACGTCTGGTTATTGCTGTTATTGGTCAGTTTAGCCATGATGTTATTGGCTGTAGCGTTAAGAGACCCAAGTCATTGGCTTGTCGAAACGTCAGTCAATGTTAACAACAACAACAGTTCTTTTCAGAACTACACTAATCCGGACGATCGCACTTGACAAACTACAAAGGAAAAAAAAACTTAGAACAAAAACTTAGAACAAAAAATCATCTTTCAAATCGGCACTCTCAAACCCCACGGAATCAACGAACGCTTTTCATTCAACTAATTTACATTTGTTTTTCACGTCACCAAATTTCCACCAAAAGCGTAGCTTCACCTACTATATTAAACCACACACTTCCCACAATCCCTTGATTCGCTCCGACGAAGGGCTAGCGCTCGAAACGTCAGCTTTGTCGAATCTTTTTACGGTGGCTAATTTACCTTATCGACTCAGTCAATAAAACCAAATTCTTGTACAAAGGACGAGTGACTGTTGTTGTGAACAAAACAGACTACTATGACAAACTGGACACGCTCAGCCTTAAGGTTACAGTGTACCTTCGGGGGTGTCTCCAGTATAACAGCTCTACCGTCTTAAGATTACACTTAATATACCTAAACCCTGATATCAAATTAAAGCTTATAGAGCTGGCTATCTAAATATGGAAACCATTTGGTAATAAAATGAATAGTCGAATTTTTTACGACGTCTAAATTCGAACGTCCGAATCAGCTTTAAAACGCTATAACTCAAAGCGATTATTGTATTTTGCTAATTTGATTTGTTCTCGGGTTTTCGGACACGAAGCGCTAAAAAAAAACGTGTCGGCGATTTCCCATATTCAATTGCAGTGAAAAGTTACAGAATATTTTCGAAAAAGGGAGAAAAAAAATTGGAGTGATCCCACGCAAATGGCTCTTGACGAAAACGTTTTTGGAAATAAGAAATTCGCCGATAAGTTTTTGTTGATTATATGTTAACCTAGCTTCTGTCCAAATTTGAGGAAAATCGAACGAATTCCCTTTGAGTTGTAGCTCTTTAAAGTGTCTCCTACAAGCGAAAAATTAACTTTGAGAAAACAGCGCTTAGAAAAACATATCGCTATATAAACAAACTCCGCCCACAAAAGTTATACCGTCATTTCGCCGTCAATTTTCACTATTTTTCGATAATTTTTTTTTGGATGAAAGTTCATTCTGTAAACTTTATTTTGACACCAAAAAAAAATTCAATAAATTTTCGATCTGAAGGTACACTACAACCTTAAGAAGGTTGGCGCTTTTGACATTACACGCTGCTACCGACTGAGAAGTTCTGTACCGCAACGACCGAAACTGTACAGACTACCGAAACTACACAAGCCTAACGTACCAATGCGACCCATAGTCTCATTCTAGCTTTGGGACCCCGACATGCCAACTGTGTAAGTACCTGACTACTATACTGCAACCCTTAACAGACGAATCTAGACACAAGCTACAATCTACTGAGAACTTTATTGACGCCACTAAGACAGTACGGATACCTGACGACCAAAAACTAGTGTCTTTTGACGTGAAATCACTGTTCACCAGGGTCCAGTTGCATAAAACTTAACGCCAAACGTAACAGCTAACGTCGGGCGTTCAGCCCAGTCAAAGTTACTATTTTAACGTCAGACGTTAGCATTTACGTCCGACGTTGAGTTTTATGCAACTGTCCCCAGTATTCCGCTTCAACTGGCTTTAGATTGTAATGAGACAGCCATCAAGAACTCTACCTTTAATCTACCGCTACCGACTGACGACATCATGGACTTACTGAATCTTTGTCTTACTTCGATATATTTTTAGTACAACGGTAAACATTACAAACAGCTTCACGGAACAGCTATGAACTCACCGGTCTCAGTTGTTGTTTCTTGAAATTGTCATGCAGAACATCGAGGAACAAGCCCTTGCTACATACAAACAAACAGTCTCACTTTGGCTACGATATACGTGGACGGCACCTTTACTGTTGTACACGAGATTGACACCTTTCACGAACACCTCAACAGACAAAACGCTGGCATACAATTTACTAGGAAGGTTGAAGAAAATGGTAAGATTCCTTTTCTAAACTGTCTCGGTAAGCCGAAACGACAACAGACTACAGACTACTATCTACAGGAAACTAACTCATACCGACAGATTACTAAACTATAGTCATTGTACAACCCTACTTCTTACAAAGCGACGACCATAGGAACTTTGCCGATAAGACGTGCGCAAGTAGTTTGCGACTCACCTGACAGCTTAACCGACGAAACCAAGTACCTTGACAACGTTTTCAGTAAGAAAACCTACAATTCAGATCTAACACAACTAACGTAAAACTTGTTATCACAGCGACAATACCCTACATCAAGAGCACTTTTGAGACTGTTGCACGGATCTTACAACCTTACAACATCCGTGTCGTTCACAAACCGATTACTACTTTACGACAACTTTAACAAGATCAAATGCTGCGATTGCCAGGCCTCTTACATCGGTGAGACTGGCAGAAATCTGAACATACACGACTCACTGAACACAAACGGGAGACAAAAAATGGTTGTATCAACAATCACATTGCTGAACACCATTTACACACAAATCATAAAATTTACTGGGACTCTGCCGAATGTGTTACTTAATACAGTACGGACTACTACAAACGACTCACTCCAGAAAGTTGGTTTACTAACTTAGAACAGACACCACTTATCCGATGCCAACAGCTACCTGCGGTCTACAAACGACTTGTCGACAGAACAGACAAACAATAGACTGAACTCACCGACAAATTTGACTAACAATACAACGACAGAAATTACACCGAAAACAAGGATCGAATTACGCACCAATCACTGACTTGAGTCTCTACAGCCAATAACATCATGGCTAAACTGAGCAATTACAGCAATAACCAGACGTATATACCATCAACTGATGATTCACAATTCACATGACTCTGAAGATGACTTCCGCTCAGGTTGTCGAAACATCAGTCAATGTCAACAACAACAGTTCTTTTCAGAACTATACTAACCCGGACGATCACCCTCGACAAACTACTGATACTCCTGGGTTCAAACCATTTACAATGGTAAGTATAAGTAAGTATTGTCTGGTCATTTCTTTTTGGTTCTTTTAAGTCAACTTTTGTGTTATTTGGACAATAAAATACACATATTCTGTTGATCATGTCTGTTATTTAGGTTTCGTAGCTTAAATGCATTCTTCCACAATAATATATTCACCAAACAATTTTATTTACTAACCTTTCGAACGCTGTCCATGATGTCTGCGGGCACATCAATGTGTAGATCAAAGTTGAAAATTATGTCGTACGCATTTGGGACAACTTCAGCAGCCTTGTTTAAAGCAAGAGTCTTGTAAAATTTTCCGGTTAAATTGATAATAGTATGCCTACTGCTGAGAAGCGGTGTGCTAAACGCCTTGCTCATATCAATGTCTTTACTTTCAAAATCAGCAATTATGACGTGAAAGTTCGTATCACCGGTTAATAAGCTGGCTTTAGTGATCTGTTTGATAAAATGATGTATCCAAATTCCTTGGTTCTTGACAGGGATTATGAAGTACACTCTGGCGCTGTTATTCCAGATCATTCCTTCAGGAAGACACAAGCTGTCACTTCCATCTGTTTGGTACACATGTTCTGCCAGCCGAAATGATCGACTGGTGTCATTCAGTAAACCGAGTTCAAGATCCATTAAAAACCGATCTCCATTCCCGGGGTCTGGTTTTTGAGTCACTTTGTAGATTTTCTTTAAATAGTAGTTCCTGATGAGCAACGAGAAGAAATGAAGCTTATTATAGAGAAAGACATACAAAAGTAAGAGCCTATCAGTAACGACCAAATTCTTTCTCAGTACAGAGGCTACATGAAATCGGAAAATCGACCCATACGTTGATTGTATTAAGTAATTACTATGGATTTTTCTCCGTCATTCGCTTTTGTTTGGTTATAGAAGAATTTCAAAATGGATCCAAAAGTTCAAACAACAGCAAGAGTATACCATTCTTGAAAGCACTGACAAAAAGTTTACTACTGAACCACAGCGCTCGCATTAAACGGTCGTGAAGGCAAACATCGAGCAGTCGAGCACTGTGAAGATCACCAGGCACAAGAACATCCAGTCCGTAGATGACTATGACCAAGCAAACGAAGGCGAGCATCGCCAGATTGCTTATGTCATTTCATAGAGAAACAACTTAAATCCACAACCGAACACCTGTACCACAGTATCCACAGAACTTAGTTAGCCAACAAGAGTCGCTTGGCTCTTCAGCTCAATGTCTTCAACCGCCGAGAGCGCGAATGCCATTGAAACCGATTTCAATTCCCGGTTCATCAACGTTTGGCTTAAATCAAAGTTCTACATCGCTCAATCCAATACTTTTTTTGCCTTATAAAGCTCTTGTAAATCCGTATTGAAAACGCTCTTTCAGGATTTCAGGATTTTTCAGTTTCTAGTATTTTTGGCTGATCTTCATCAGCCAATCAGTAAATAAAGTGTCAAGACGCGTCAAATGATTACTTCCTGTCTGCAATAAGATCGTTGTGAGTGCAAATAAATCACAAATTGAACCAGAAAACAGTATGATTAATATTATAAATTCCTCTAACAGCTTTCGTTGTACATACCGTTTAATGACACTAATACCCAATACAATTGACAACCCGTCTCCACTCTGAACACGGCGAAGGAGACCGCTCCCTCTCGGACAATTTTATCCTCTTGGACAATAACCAGTGAGTCCCGAGGTGAATATGCAGTAGTCCGTTCAGATACGTTTTATCTTTTAAGTTTTATAAGATATTCGGAACGAATGAGCAAGAAAAAACAATACATTTTTTAGAACGTCTGGCAGTGTGTACAGGCTAGACATGCAGGCGATATGGATTTCAATTGATAACTAATTCCATAATGGCTTTACTACTAGGTGTTCAAACTACGGGATTTGCATACTTTTGTACGGTTTGTTTGGTCCGAAAATCAATCGGTGTTGGGTCACATTTGTTATAGACTTTTAGAGGGTCCGAAAATGATGGATTGGGCGTTGGATCACATTTGTAGAGGGTCTGAATGATAGACGTGAGAATGGTGGGATAAACACAGACATTTGTTGCCGTCACCGTATAAATGCCCGGGGATTGCTTGGAGTCAACCCACCATCCCCAGGGAATGAATATATTACCTTGACAGCAAGGAGGTCATCAACTTGTACACAATGGACTCGACTCTGTTCTTGTTCATAAGTGGGCTAGGTTGGAACCAACTCCAGGGCTCGTTTCTGTTCAACATGTCAGTATCGTCTTTTGGAAAGACCAATGATTCCTTTACCGCCCACCGACCCCAATACTGTGGTATCTTTCTTCGCACCAAAAAACTGGGGTTATAGGGACAAGCTGGCACTGAGATAAAGTTTCTTGCCATCGATAGGACGACTTCCTTGTTGCGACCACTTCCTGTTTGTTGTCTGGTTGAGTTTTCCAAAACAAACAAGGCGAGCTGTGGTTCAGCGGGATCGGAAAATGATCTTTTTGAATGAGTGTAGAGTAACAAATGTACTATGTAAGGTAAGCTCGCTACCACTAAACAAAAGAAAAAATATCGCACGTGAAATGGTCTTCTTCTTGGAAGACGAATCCGCCAAAAACCCATCGGTGTTCGACGTTTTTTCTTCTTCCTTCCTAGAACAGGAACAACAAATTCTGATAATCAAGTCGTAAAGGCAGAGTAAATTCATCTGTGAATTACGTTTGGTAAAAACGGGCTTTTGGAAAACATTTATTACAAATGAAAGCAAAAAATTTAAGTCGTTTAAGGCAAAATGATTTCAGCTTCTTTAAAAATGCATTTATTTATCACATGCTCTTGTGCATACTTGCTTATTAAACGAAATAATTTATGACTGTGACTGTCAGTGTTCGACGTTTCATCCTTCCTAGAACAGGAACAACAAATTCTGATTATCAAGTCGTATATTATAGAGTGCGTAACCAACGCTTAGAGATGAAATTAAAGTCGAGTGAGGTCTCAATAATAATAATAATAAATAATAATAAAATATTTATATAGCGCCCTATCCTAAAGTTCTAAGGCGCTTTACAGTAAATAAAAAGAAATTAAAAATAGTATAAAAATTAAATACAATAAATAAACCAATACAATCTAAAAAGGTAAGCACTTAAAAACTACGATAAAAAACTGTTTAAAAAGGTAAGTTTTAAGACTAGACTTAAAAGAACTAACACTTAGACCATGCTTAATATGTCCCGGAAGGCTGCTCCAAAGTTTGGGAGCACATAGTTAATACTGAAAAAGCTCGATCACCGTATGTCTTCAGGTTAGAAGATGGGACCTGTAACAGAGCCATACTGGATGATCTTAATTCCCCTGTGGGTATATATCTGTGAAGTAAATCACAGATATAACCAGGCGCCAGATTATTTAGACCTTAAATGTCAATAATAAAATCTTAAAAGTAATACGTAGTTCAACTGGAAGCCATTGAAGACTTAGTTCTTTAAATGGTGTGATGTGGTCAAACTTACGCCCACATAACACCAAGCGAGCAACACAGTTTTGGACTTAGTTGTAATCTATCAATCAGGCATTTAGGAAGTCCATATAGTAGAGAATTGCAATTGTCTAACTTGCAAGTTATAAATGCGTGAACTAAGGTTTTAGCATGATCAACAGACAAGAATTTCTTAATGCGAGAAATATTCCGAATATGAAAAAATGCGGACTTGCATATTGCCGTAACCTGGCGTTCCAGCTTAAGCTTATTATCAAGTATCACACCAATATTCCTGGCAGTCTCAGATGGTTCTATGACCGATTCTTCATCAGAAGTAATAGTTGGAAGCAGCAGAGAAGGACGGTACTGCGATGTAATTACTAAAAGTTCTGTCTTGTCACCATTTAACTTCAGCTTGTTCGAAGACATCCAAGTTGCAATATCATTATACAGTCTTCAATACAGGAAACAACAGACATACAATGTGATGAAAGAGAGTCAAATGAAAAATAAATCTGCGAATCATCCGCGTAGAAGTGAAAATTCATGTAATGCTTCCTGACGATATCACCGAGAGGAGAAGTGTATAACAGATACAGAATTGGCTCGAGGACAGATCCTTGGGGCACGCCATACGATAGATCACGACAGGAGGAATTGGCGCCATTCATGATCACGCAAACAAATTGAGAACGATTTTTTAGGTAAGATTTGAACCATACCAGAGCTTTAATTCCTTTGATGTTAAATCAAGATTCAAGTCTATGAAGCAATATAATATGGTCGACAGTGTTAAATGCTGCAGATAAATCAAGCAGTAAAAGAACAACAGTACGACGATTATCGACAGCCAACAAAAATATCATTCTGCACTTTCAGAAGAGCAGTTTCAGTGCTATGCAGTTTGGAAAGCTTCACCGAGATTGTTAGTATCAATATATTCAAGGAGTTGATGACAAACTGCCTTTTCTATCAATTTCTGACGGGGTTATCCTGTATAAATATTATTTTATTATCATTATTATTATTATTATTATTATTATTATTATTACTAGTGTATCCAAAAGATAGTAATTGCTGCGGTAAATTTGTTGCCTCGCTGGTATTACAGAATTTTCTCTTTCGTTTTTTGAGGGGAAGCAAAGCAAATGTAACCGGGATGAATCGACGAAAACTCCAGCTGATAAGACTAATTTTGTTTTGTAATTCACGCATCAAGTTCTTGCAATGTCTGTAGAATATTGTTAAGCAAAGGACGCGTTCACCACGAGGAAGGTGTGAAAATTTAGGTTTAACTTAATTATTGATAATGAATATGTTGCGTTACTAGCTAGCCGTATCGTGTTCGCGTCTCCACGCGCTCAGCTCAGGTTTCGCGTCCCCACGCGCTCAGCTCAGTCTCATCGACCTCTGTCGGAGTGATTTCAAAATAAATCTATCTTTTATTCCGTACAATCTTCAAAAATCTTTGCTATCCAACGGTCCACGCCGGGCCAGCGCGCGTCACAAAGCTGCAGTTAGGCGCCTGCTGTAGCTCTATGTTCAGCCAGCGGTATTGATATGAAATTTAAGTTTAAAATGGCGGCTAATGTCATAAATGAAGCCACAAAGATCCTACGCCCTCTGCGTAATGATGTTCATAACTTTGTCCTGTTTGAAAATGAAGTTGAGGAAAACCTAATGAAATTATTCGAAAAGCATCGAAATAATCAGGATTCGATTGAAAGAGTGCGAAATTCGTTCATTGAAGTTGGGTCGATCATTGCTGGGGAAATAACCATCTTGCTGAAAAAGTTGCACAGGCAACTCAGTTCCCGGAATAAAGCCCGTAATCCTTGGACTGTCCAAGTTACAAGGGATTTGCCAGTGGAATTATTCGCTTTTCTTATGCATATGGTTAAGAAGGCAAGGTCAACTTACGGTGTCACCCATTCGCAAAGCAGATTCCTGGATATCATTATTTACACCGAAGAGAATCGAGTGGTTAGAGATTTATCTCGACTTTGCGACGTCAACCGAGAAGCAATCCTGGAACATTTTACAAAGACATTTCAGGGTCCCAGGAAAGGAAATGCAAGGGTGGTTGTGAGTACCCAAAAGCCATTTGCCTTGTCTTACTCTAGGAAAGGGTCATCTGTTGTAATTAAATGCTACTACAAGTTTACAAATGCATTTGGATATATTTTTGAAAGTTGAATTAGACTGTTGTAAAACTAATAGACTGACACTTCATTGCTCAAGTTTTAAATTTACTGTTTAATGTGTAATCTGCTACAACTTATGACCCAATATTTTTTGACAAATTTATGAAAGTATACATTTATGGGTCCTTATATATAAATAAATGTATGTTTATAATTAAGTAAACATATACATGTTTCTCACATTACAATGCATTTCATGTGTTATCTGTAACAATTTTTGGCCCATTTCTTTAAAAAATTATGAAAGTGAACATAATGGGTCGTCACGAATAAAGAAATGTTTGTTTATTGTCCACTTCAAGGCCCTCATTTTGTTAATAGTTAATTATTCATGTATGTGGTATGTTGTAAATAGCTGCTGCTGCCCATTGCCGGATTAGTGCTAACTACAGGCAATTATGTTAATTAAAGCTAAGTGTCGAAAGCAATCAACAGCAACAACAACTTTCATTGTACTAAAAATCCCTGATGCATCCCTGATGCCCTCAGCAATCAATAACTTTGGTTTTGGTTTCTCTATGGATTGAGATTGGCCGAGTAGTCTAATTGCTAAGTGATCAGTTTGGTTTTTTTAACTATGTCCTGGTGTCACCTAACAGCTGCAGCAAAACCTTTCCCTGCTCAACACTTTGTTGGATAAATTTCATTGTACTAAAAATCCCTGATGCATCCCTGATGCCCTCAGCAATCAATAACTTTGGTTTTGGTTTCTCTATGGTTTGAGATTGGCCTAGTAGTCTAATTGCTAAGTGATCAGTTTGGTTTTTTTTTGCAACACTAAATTGAAAACCACTCTAAATAAACTAAAAATATGTTTCCCACAACACAATTGAGCCACATAATGCCTACTGCTTTACAAGCCTACTTCTAGTCCTGCATGTGATTAAATGTTTCTGATTTTTTTAACTATGTCCTGGTGTCGCCTAACAGCTGCGGCAAAACTTTTCCCTGCTCAACACTTTGTTGGATAAATTTCATAATTGGATCACCACAGAATGTACATTTTTCATCAGTGGTACTAGCTTTCTCTAGATTGCAGTAGCAAAACCGTGGGTCAGAAAACACCCTGTCTGGGATGTATACAGCAGTATGCTTGTATATACTAAGGTTGAACCCTTGTTCAGAAAGCCACACTAACATTACAAACTCATGCTTGAAAATCTGCATATGGTAAAAAAGGCAAGGTCAACTTCACCCATTCGCAAAGCAGATTCCTGGATATTATTTTTTACACTGAAAAGAATCGAATGGTTAGAGATATATCTCGACTTTGCGATGTCAACCGAGAAGCAATCCTCTCGAACATTTTACAAAGACATTTCAGGGTCCCAGTAAAGGAAATGCAAGGGTCGTTATGAGTGCCCAAAAGCCATTTACTTTGTGAAAATCTTACTTGAGGAAACGGTCATCTGTTGTAATTAAATGCTACTACAAGTTTACAAATGCATATGGATATATTTTTGAAAGTTGAATTAGACTGTTGTAAAACTAATAGACTGACACTTCATTGCTCAAGTTTTAAATTTACTGTTTAATGTGTAATCTGCTACAACTTATGACCCAATATTTTTGTACAAGTTTATGAAACTTTCAAACTGTGTACATTTATGGGTCCTTATAAATAAATAAATAAATTACAATGCATTTCATGTGTTATCTGTTACAACTTTTTGCCCATTTCTTTAAAAAATTATGAAAGTGAACATTATGGGTCGTCACGAATAAATAAATGTATGTTTATTAGAGCAGTTTTAAACTAAGTGTCGAAAGCAATCAACAACAACAACTTTCACTGTACTAAAAATCCCTGATGCATCCCTGATGCCCTCGGCAATCAATAATTTTGGTTTCTCTATGGTTTGAGATTGGCTGAGTAGTCAAATTGCTAAGTGATCGGTTTTGTTTTGGTTTTACAACACTAAATTGAAAACCACTCTAAATAAACTAAAAATATGTTTCCCACAACACATTTGAGCCACATAATGCCTACTGCTTTACAAGCCTACTTCTAGTCCTGCATGTGATTAAAGGGAGGGTTTCACGGTTCGACGCATGTGCAAGCTATGACGTAACCCATTTAATTTCATTGTTTAGACCAATCGGAAGCGAGTAGATACCTCCGGCGGGAAATTTGCCTGTGAAAATGTCGCGGTCAGTCAGCGGATTGAATGGAATGATTATGCATACCCATGATCGAAAGCCACCAGAGCGTAGAATAAATCCTTCGGGTCAAAGGTTATTGAAGAAAATGTGAGTGGTCTTTGACCGATAAAATTGGTAAGAAAGCGAATAAAGCATTATAATCTGTGCACTGCATGCGCCGAACCGTGAAGCCATCCCTTTAAATGTTTCTGATTTTTTAACTATGTCCTGGTGTCACCTAACAGCTGCGGCAAAACTTTTCCCTGCTCAACACTCTGTTGGATAAATTTCATAATTGGATCACTACAGAATGTACATTTTTCATCAGTGGGACTAGCTTTCTCTAAATTGCAGTAGCAATACTTTGGGTCAGAAAACACCCTGTCTGGGATGTATACAGCAGTATGCTTGTATGTACTAAGGTTGAACCCTTGTTCAGGAAGCCACACTAACATTACAAACTCATGCTTGAAAATCTCATACCAGCGCCTTTTATAAAATGTATTTTCGCTTAGTTTTTTCAAAGCAATATGTTTGGCCTCCCTCCCTTCCATTGTTACAATACCAAGCCCTTGTCCATATTTCTCATGTAACTCTTTAGTGTGGGAAGGAATGATATGTCCAATTGTCCACACAGTAGGATTTACTGAGGTAGGGAGAAACAATGCATTCACCCGATAATAGTCACGAGCACTAATGCTCAGTTCTGAAAGCTGTTCAACAGTAATATCAAACCTACTGAAGAGTGAGACACAATCCCTTAGTCTCAGTCCAAGGTATGCAAAAATCAGAACTGTTTTCCTTTGTTGGTGAGAATCATTTTCACTACTAAGCCATTTAATCAATCTCATAAAATTGTGGCAAAGTAGCCTGGAATCTTTTCCAGTAAATCTATACTGGAGATCCTGACCCTTACCCTGCGTTCGTCGTACCACTTCTTTACCTTTCTTGCCAAACATTTGGCCTTTACCTCAAACTTCAGTGCAGTTACAACTCTAGAGACAATGCTATGATTTGGGATGTCTGCAAACTTTTTGCAGCTGTCTGGAAAATTTGATTTTCCAACTGCCTCTTTCAGAACCCCCTTAAAGAAATACTGCCAGGCATTATTCTTAATATGTAAAGGTTCTACATGGGCGAGATCAATCAATTTCCCAATTAAAGGCACAAATTCTTGGCGACTGTTCTTACGTGCAATAAATTCTGTGACTTTGCTTCGAAATTGTTTCTCCTTAAGTTGCTTCTCAGACAAGGATTTTTTAAATTTGTCAACCTCATTTGCAATTTTGATCCTCTCTTCATACTTCCAAGGCTTCCACATGGTCTGTGTCCTTGGTGGCCGGATAGTACTTCTCTGTGACAAACTTAGGTGGGATAAAAATGTCCCCTTTAAGTCAGTACAGTTGTTTTTTAAAACATCTGCAAAAGTTGAGAAAAATCTTGCACTATTGGGTAGTTCACCGCCCAGCATAGCCAACATCTTCATATCATTTGGCAATTCGGAACATTTGAAGGTAACATGGAAGCCCTCAATTTCAAAGACTTTTTTCTCTATCTCACTAATTTCTTTGCACAAGAACTGACAGTACTTGCGCACAACTGGCGAAGTTTCCTCACAATTACCCCCAAAAATAATAAAGTTGTCATTGCTTGACGCAACCCTCTTACCAACATTAATAAAACTTAACAGAAAGGAACATGCACTTTCATTCTTCCCAAACGGGCAGCCATCCCCACCCACTGCAAATAAAAAAGTACCCTCAATTTTACCAAACCACTGAAGGGTTTGCGTTCTGTTATTTCTGAGATAAAATTTTGCTAAGCGGGTCAAATACTCAATTAACTTTCGAAAGCAACCTTGTGTTGTTTCATCTTCTATAACACCTTGAAACTGTTCTTCTAATTTGTACACATTTCCAACTGCTGACTTGGTTTATTTCTTTGACAAGCTTGTTGTAGGGCAGCAATTTTGGAATGGGGCAGTTTGGCATCATAGTAATAGCTGACCTCCCATTTCCCATTGTTTCCTTTTTTTTCATTGATAATGCAAGTCTTACAGACTTGTATTTCCGCTTGCCCATTACACCACTACTATAAAAAACTGCAATGCTTCTCTTTACATTTTCTGGCGAGCTTTCAAAAGCTTTTGAATTTTCCTTAAATGTAGCTGAGACTACCTTCTTTGTTAAGACTTTCTGACTTAAAACATAATCTTTCATTTTGTCTACTTTACATCGTTTTGCTAAGGTGTCAAACATCCCATTAAAGGCTGGTGTTAAGTTATTCTCAGAACCTCCATGGATTGTGGAAGCAGTTATCATTGTTTCATGCCGTCTTTTCGCTGCTGTTCTTGGTGGCATATTTGATTTCCCATCCACCAAAATAGTTGGGGATCTTGTTCGTGAACTAATATCAGTGTTAACTGGTTGTAACTGCAACGAAAAATACATCATTACCCCATTTTCTATACGGCACTAAAAAATATAATCTTATAGTGAAGACTGTTATACTAACCTGAACATTTTGAGTTTCACTTGTCAAGTCTGATCTCAACACTTCCCCTGAATCACTGACCTTTAGGTAACAAAAAATGAAATTAATCAGTCACTTGAAAAATGTTCATTCCAGAGATAAAACAAAAGCTAACAGCAATTAATTAATTATTAGAGCAGTTTTCAATTGACTGTCGAAAGTAATTACACAATTGCTTTGGTTTTGCATTGCTACGCTTTGTGATTGGCTAAAAAATCTCGCGCCACTTTCTCGACCAATCAGAAGTAAAACCAAAACCAATCGTGACTTGCTCGCACGCGTTTTCCCGCGCTTGGCGCCCGCGACATGTAATTGCTTCGAGCTCTGATTGGTTCATTGGATTGTTTACGACTGCTGTGATTGGTCAGAGTAATTACTTTGGTTTTGGTTTTACTACACTCAATTGAAAACTGCTCTATAAGTGGCAATTGATAGATGTAGCATTTTCCAGAAATGATGTACAAATCAGAAGTATTTATCAATACATAAAAAGAAAAATAAACTTCCTTTAATTTCAAACTAAAAGAGTAGCTTGTTTAATGCTAATATATTTAAGTTAACTACCTGTAAAAACTAATTAACTTAAGCTTATTATATATAACAAGCAAAATAACCAGCTACCTAAATAACTAACTAACTACAGTCATGTAATCTATTAATTTATACCTAATGCACTGAAAAACACAACACAGAATATCTTGTTGCTTATTAACAGCATGTGTCAGTGTTTGATCAGTTAATTAATATAACTCAATAATTACATGTATGTCCTCACTGACTAACCTAACTAACCTTTGATTTAAGTCTATTAATTTTCCTCGTGTTTTTGCTAATATCTGCCTTCAAACTTCTACACTGTTCCACTGCTTTCTCCCTAATCTCCTTTCTGGCCTTCATAAAGGCATTAACATCGAATCGACTGTTCTTAGTGTGTGGTATACAAGACACTGTTATGCGTTTGGCCCGGGTATTCAGATATAAGCTAAAATTCAGCAAAACAAAAACGATACGATTCTTCTCTATGTCTTAAAGATGTAAAATATTTCCTTGAAATGCTGTTGTTTGGAAAACTGTTAAATTCTTTCGGAGCCAAAAACTTACCTTTGTAATGTCGAGCAAGTCCACGCCATTAGACCAAGAAAGTCACTCGTAGAAAGTCCGTCGTTCGATAGCAAAACCATGACATGTTTGGTATCTTCTGAAAGCTAATGGAACAACCTACCATATTCTTTTGTGAATGAAGCATCACAGCTTTCCCAGAAGGCATGAGAACCCTTTATTTATACCAAACCTGACTCATCCCCAGTCTTCTCTCGAAAATTCTGAATTCCGCCGCCATTTTTGAAAACATTGCAATGCAGCTTTGTGACGCGCGCTGGCCCGGCGTGGTCCTATCGCCATGCCTCACAGTCCTCGCTCAACTCGCGGTAGTCTTCGACACTTCAGTTCCGATTTCGACTGGGACATGTTGGACCAAAATATTACAAATCTCGCAGCCAACAGCTTGAAGCAGCAAGCGAGGCTATTGTTCGTGGCGCAGTGCATTCTGGCCCAAAATGTGTTCGTGGCGCAGTGAATTCTGGTAAAAAGCGATCAATTCGAGATTTTTCCTAGCTTATATTTTTTTCTCATATATTTCTCTTAAATCCTGATTATGTTGCTGCTCACTCGCTGCGCTCGTTCCGCAGCAATTATTATTATTATTATTATTATTATTATTTAGATAGAAACGGCAAATTCGACAATGGTCGGAAGTTCTTTAACTCATCAGTGTTTAAATTTGGCTTCTTGAGTAATCATAGCAGTCTTGAGTATTGGGCATGATCGCAGCATCAGGGGAACAGTTCACAATATTGGTTATGACAGGAAGCAAGACTGGCAAGCATCCATGAAATACCGCAGCGGGAACAGGATCAAGGGCACAGCTTTTCACGTTTGAAGAACTGATCAAAGTAGCCATTTGATCATTAGAAACGTTCAAAGCATAAAAATTCACACGGACAATTAGCTAAGGCATCTGATGGGCATGAATAATTCACAGCCGTATTCACTGGTAAACCTTCACGGATAACTCGAATCTTGTCAACGAAGTATGAATTGAAAAGATCGGCAAGCGCAGCAGCAGAACTAGAAGATGGATAACAAACTTCAGGTTTCCTGTACAGTAGTCTGTTAATGGCATGAAAAAGGATCTTCTGGTTGCCATGGTTACTCTCAATAATAGATGAAAAATGGGTTTCTTTAGCATTACATATCAGGTCATTGACGACACGATATTGTAACAGTTCCATGTATACTTGGTGGCTAGAATCAGTTTTAGCGGTACACCATTGTCTTTCTTATTTCCATCGCTTCTTCTTGGCTTCATTAATTTCTTTAGCAAATCAGGGGGCAGGAGGGCGCAATGTTACTGAACGTCGTATAACAGGAGCATGAAGATCAATTAGTGATCGAAGAGTGGAGTTGAATTGGTCAACTAATATAGACAATTCTTGGTCAAATGATGAATTTACAAGGTCTTCTCGGAATGGCTGAGAACACAATAGAACAAACAAACAAAACAATGGGCCCTAGCCCTGAAAAAGCCGATGACCTGTTTTTAGGCCATCATGTAATGGGGAGCCACCCATAGCCGGAAACTCGGCTATGGGATTGACCGGAAAGAAAGTCCGCGATAATACTTCATCGCGTGTTTCAATACGGAGTGGACGAGGCTATCGAGCTTCGCGCAGGCAAACAAGTGGATTAGAAATCCATAAAATCCATACTCCTAAGAGATTCGTTAGAGCAATCTAAATCCGGATTTTTCCATTGATATTTGTATGTAAAGACGACCTTTATGTTTCCTTTACGAGATGCGTTAAGCTAGTCGTAAAGCTAATGTAAATCTCGCGTAAAGTCAAGATTTAAGTGCTCGTATATGAAGCGTACAACGCGTACAACAATAAATTAATGTGATGTCACATAAAAGCCGGTGCGCGTACAACAATAAATTAATGTGGCGTCACATAAAAGCCCGTGCGCATGCCCCCGATCTGACATCCAAAAAATGCTGCAGTACGCAGCTATTACAAGGTCTTCTCTCAGAACATAGTTAATAGAACAAACTGGTTATGAAGCTCAATAAATTTCAAAAAGAGTGTACTAAGCTGCTTTGTTTTATGTTGAACGAACCGTGACCCTGCACATTGTTTTGTTTATCGTTTGAGCGCAAATGTTTCTACTGGTCAGTTGCTCATATGCATTTCAATACCTTTTGTGTTTTGTGCAGGGTCAACGTAAACGAACAAAATAAATGGAGATCAAAAACATATAACAAAGGACTGACTGAGTTTCATAACCAGTTTGTTCTATTAACTATGCTCAGAATGACTGAGAAAACAATAGAACAAACAACAAATTAATGGGCCCTAGCCCTGAAAACAATAGAGCTGCGTGATACCCAGGCCCAATGAAATTATAGGTTCTAAAGAGCTACTTGGTAATATATGTGCAAGAAATCGAGAATTTTCACTGCTTTCTCTCAAATAGTGTGCTGTCTCGCTAAGGCTCGCCAGCAATTACGCTGTGATTAGGCATGGTTTAGGTCGGTAAACCGAGGTTAAAACGACAGATATATCTGCTTGTGGTGGCATACTATTTCACTTCCCGCTGTGTTCAGATCGCTTTATTTTTTTTAGCTATGGCACAAAATAATCCTTCACAAAACAATCCTGATAAAGCCTTCGATTCGAACGGCGGGCAATCCGACAGGTAGACTTGGCCATGACCATGCACGTCTAGCACGCCATGTATTTCATAATGCAATTTGAGTTAAAACTATCAATTTCTTGAGGTGCTGTTGCAGGGTCAAGCAGTAACAGCTGCTGAAATCTCGAGGCTTCTATTTGCCGCTCAAGAGCTAGAAAATGAAAGGCAGTGAACAAGAAAGCCACCGCGGCTTCACTTCTAATAGGTCTAATAGATTCGATTTGTCAGATTTGTTGCGTCTTTGTAGCGCCGTATATAAAGTAAAGTGAAGTAGAGTATTTACTGTTAAAATAAACAGTAGGTATACCAGATCAAATCTCGATTTGCCTGAACGGAATAAATGGGTAATGATTACGTTTCATCATCGTTTCGCCCGAACGGAATTAATGAGTAATGATGCAGTAAAACAAATGTGTTACTGCAAAACTACAATCAGACATAAAGCATGTTCATTCAAAACAACGATTTTCCTGATCTCTTTAAAAGAGACATACCGTCAATCCATGGTGACCAAACTTTTTAACGTTTTGCTGAGCGAACTGAATTCCAAACATGTTAAAAGAGTTGCCTAACATTATTTTGTAGTAACAAAAGGTAGTGTTGAAGAAAGCTGACAACATAACGTGATCAAGAAGAAAACAAGAAAAGTGAATGAATAAGTAAAGTGACCCTCATGACAGTATTACGATTGTTCGAATTTTAATCAGTGGTTTTCATTCTTTTACAAATGTAATTCGATCACTTCTTCTTCACTTAAAGAAACTCGTGTAGTTTTAATAAAAATTCATTTTTGATAAACATTTTAACAAGAAAACTACATGACGTTTCGATGACTTCGTGTAGTTTTATTCTAATTAATTCGAAATATGTATCTTAGGCGACGATGTGTTTCCACCGAAACCAGATCCTTAGGTGTGCTCAATAAATGTTTGGCACGTAATCTTTTCTGGTCCATTTGGGTGGCGCTTTAAGTATTAAATCTAGCAACGCATGTTTATCGCAAATACAACAGCCCGCCTTAATTGAACAAGGATATACTGTACAGATCTTTATATATTTTTCGCGACTCACTATGCAGACTGTTTGCTTACCTGTTTAATCCCAGCGCCGTTCACTCAGATGAGAACTCCTGGTGATTCACAACAAGTCGAGCTCAAAGGGGTGCAAATCGCATGTAAGTCTGACCGAAAATGTGAAGCGAAGGACTATGAGTAAGTCTAACCATGTGCAAACACCCTTTCACGGTATAAAGTGCATCATGGGTAATCTGGGCAACATGGTGGAATGAAATCGAAAGCCACAATTCAGCCTTAATCTGTCCCAATCGCTCCAAAACTTCACTTTAAAGTAAATCGAAGACGAAACTTCCGACTGTAAGATTTCAATCTGCAGACGTTTTCCAGTGCTCCACGAATACGGGAAAATGGGTATTACTTGGTTTTGCGAAAACTATAATTGTTTGTTAGCTTTTGTGTTGTGTTGTAGGTATTGTTCAGTGTCATTTGAATCTTTTGTATTGTGTTGTAGGTATTGCTCAGTGTCTTTTGAATCTTGTGTGTTGTGTTATATGTATTGTTCAGTGTCTTTTGAATATTTTGTGTTACGTTATTTGGTGATCACACTACTGCGCATCCAACGATAGCTGTTCCGTCTTTATATTTCTTGTACCGGACAACTTTGAAACAATATCTTTTTGAAAGGTCACTTCCGACCTCGGCCGGCACTGGGCACGAGTATCAAAATAAAACTTCACCTACAAAATTTGCCTCACCTTTCTCCCGGCAAGGTCCCTCGAAACCTCGGGAAAACGGCCTGCTCCGGAACGATCTCATCACAGCCAGGGGTCAATTTAATAAAACTTTTACACTTGTAATTTACAAGTGTAGCTGTTGTTTTCAACCTCTGAAACAATGGCTACACTTGTAATTTACACTTATAAGTTTTATTAAATTGACTCCAGGATCATATCTTTTTCCTGTTGAAATAACACGTAACTAATCGATAAGATTATAAATGTGTACATCTGCAGCTTCCTTTTCGGTACTTTTTTCCGGCGAATGGGATATACGGCAAGTAAATTATACTAGATAAGCAGTGCTGTTTCATTTAGGAAACCTACACGACGCACAGCACGCTGCGAAATTGCTCTTGAATTTTTTACTTGAAAGCATCGCATATTTCTGTTATGTTTCGTTTGATGTTTTTTGTCGCGGAGTGAAAATTACTTACCCTATTTACTCGTTAAACTTGCGAGGATACCAAAATAAACGGTGCAAAGAGTAAAAAATTATAAGCATTAAACTTAAATAAAAACGCTGTGCTGACCCTGTGAGCTAAAGTCACACAAAAGCTGATTGAAAATGTATTATAAAGACTTGTTAGAAGTAGAATTATAATTAACAAACTGTGATTTATTTTGCCATACTTTACAATAGCAACACATCAGACAATGTGTATCAGACTGATAAAAAAATAATTGACTAATTAATCGCATCAATAACAAAATTCGAGATTAAAAAGTCTATGTCGACTCTTTTGTAATCAAAACGTCTAGGATATTTTCTATCAGTTTAAAAGTAGAAGGAAAACAGCAAAAAAGAAGCCATTCAAGGGCTTTTACTTCGTGGAAGACTTAAGAGCTCCTGCCCGTAAATATCAAGAATTCGGCGACAGAACCGAAATTTCATAATTCATTTTATTTCACCTGAAAGACTGCCTGGGTGAACTGTTTTCAAAAATCTCATTTAAAAGTTCCACCGCTTTTTTTGTTTTGCGAAAAATAAAAAAGTTTAAGATACGGCTAGACGGTCGCTTGACTCCCCGGAAAAACGATGAAAAATCGTGCAACTTCAGCAAGTCCGTACGCAACAACGAAAAGCTTTCCCGGTTTGCCATTTCCTGACTTAATAAACAATCCTTAATCTTCCCTAAAATGTAAAATACATGTAATTTTTTTAAATTTTAAGTGTGTTTATTAACCCGTCGAAAATTATGACCTTCTGGTGTTCTTGCTCGAGGTAAAATTTGGGTCAACTTCGGAGGCCTATAAAAATCCTAGTACATAAATTTCTGTACAATACTGTTAGTCAAGTTGAAGCTTAATCCTTCTAGTTCACTGTCTTAAGTTGTATTTTTTTGGCCCGCCAAAAGCGACGCGGAGACAATAAAAAATGTTCAGAGTATTTTCAACAAATTCCAACGCGGCCTGCTGAACGGCTGTCGATTCACGCAAGAAAATATCGTTTGAATATAACTCCTAGTACCTATCTTTCTGAATAAAACGACACGTCAAGTCTGAGCTTTATCTTTGTAGTCCAATGTCTCAAAATGTCTTTTTTGACCCGGCAAAAGTGACGTGTCCAGAGCAAAAAACATGGAGGCTATTTTCCCAATTCCGTATGTGTCTTCGCTAAACGGCTGTCACGCAAAAGACGGCAAACTCTCATAAAACAACGGTTCGACATCACGTTATTCATAAACTTGCTCAGAAATCGGACAATCTCCTTTTCCTTACAACAATTATTTCCAGAGCTTATGTTTAGTTGTTTCTGGTAACATTTCATCATCTTAAACTGAAATCGCACAATGTTGCACAAACAAGAAGCTCCGACTACGATAAACGCCCGTTAAAAAGCACCGTTCAATCGCCGATCAAGCAGCAACCTAAATACCTAATAGTAATAACAACTTTAAAACGCCTCACCTGACACCATTGCTCTCTTGTTCGTCTAAGGATCCTATACCTATAGTTTCCGAGCGGAATATTTAATAAATAACTCTCTCTTTTAGCATTTTCCGCAAATACATGATGTTGTACGTGCTGTGACATCGCATCGATAAATAGCATAAATCAAGCAATGAAATTTGATGCAACTAAAAAGATATCGTGACGTAGACCTTTTCGCCGCTTAAAATAGCCTCGCCGTCATATTGAGCACTGATTTGCGGCCCACAAATATACCAAATACCTCAATTTCCTGGTCAGATTTTCGATAGTTCGTATATAAAGCGACGTCAGTTAGTCTTCCAAGTAACGCTATTTCTTCCATGTTACAGTAAATGGCATCTTGCAGCTATTCGTTTCTACTGAAAGAGGATTCTACATCGTGCGGATCAAACTGCCGGAAAAACCTTGAGGATTTCCAGTGTGTTTCCCTTGGATATTGCAACAAGGATGTGTCGTCCCCCCCCGGAGGGGGGGGGGTACTTCCTAATAATGGGTTAATGGGGATGGGCCGCTGGATGGGGTCGCAGTTTCGCGACTGGATTGACTATAATGGGGTTGCATTTTTAATAGAGTTACTAGAATGGGGTTGCAGGATTTTTGGGGGTAAGAAAATTCTGACAAGTATTTTTTGGGGGGTAGTTTTATTTTAGCAGGGATTACAAAAAATGGGAAGATGTGACTAAGTTGGGATTGCGAAATTTACATTTACTTAAAAGTGACTAAGTTGGGGTCTATAATTGGCCACAGAATAGAGCAAAAGTTGACCCAAGTACCACCCCCCCCCCCCCCGGGGGGTGTTGGGGTGTCGTCTCATCTGAAATCTTGTAAAGTGGTGGACGTCAGAGTTGAAAACGAATTTAATTTGCTACTCGCAAGGGCAGGTATGTCATCTCATATTGCTTTAGCAAGGTCTTTTATATTTGTTTTAGTCATAACGTTGGAATCGCAATTGAGGTATTTTTCTTTCACCATAACTACCTACATTTGTATTACCTTTTAGTCGCCCTTAAGGTACAGCTTTTCGGCCTTGAGAGCGTCTTGTAAAAGATAGGGTGTCGAACCCTTGAAGTGATTTGCGCACTGACGCACTGCAGAATTTCAGAATTTCAGCTTGAAGAGCGCATAATTTGAAGAGCGACTCCGTCAGTTACTTCTGAGACGAAAGCCGACTTTGGCTGACGAAGACTTACGTCCTGCTATCTCAGTACAGAACATCGGACCTTTCTACTCCTCCAGCCAACCCTGTATCAGTCTCTCGATGCCGTGGACACAGTAACAGTACCTACCCTTGCGAGTATAGCGAAAGAAATTCGTTTTCAACTCTGACGTCCAACTCTTGTACTCTTACAAGAGTACAGATAAGACGACACATTCTTGTTGCAATATCCAAGGGAAACACACTGGAAATCCTCAAGGTTTTTCCAGTTTGATCCGCGCGATGTAGAGTCCTCTTTCAGTAGAAACGAATACCTGCAAGATGCCATTTACTGTAACATGGAGAAATAGCATAACTTGGAAGACTAACTGACGTCGCTTTTACGAACTATCGAAAATCTGACCAGGAAATTGAGGTATTTGGTATATTTGTGGGCCGCAAATCAGTGCTCAATATGACGGCGAGGCTATTTTAAGCGGTGACTATGTTTGCGTCACGCTATCATTTTAGGTGCATCAAATTTCATTGCTTGATTTATGCTATTTATCGATGCGATGTCACAGCACGTAAAACATCATGTATTTGCGGGAAATGCTAAAAAAGAGAGTTATTTATTAAATATCCCCTTGGAAACTATAGGTATAGGATCCTTAGAAGAACAAGAGAGCAATGGTGTCAGGTGAGGCGTTTTAAAGTTGTTATTAGGTATTTAGGTTGCTGCTTGATCGGCGGTTGAACGGTGCTAGTAGTTAGGAGCGTTGGGGGTTCGGGACCACAAAAAGTAAGCCCCCAAATGCCCGAGTTACGCCCTCACACGAGTCATTGTCATTCCTCGTGTGAGGGCGTAACTCGGGCATTTGGGGGCTTATTTTTTGTGGTCCCGAACGCCCCAACGCTCCTAACTACTCACTGTGAAATGCTGGTCCTGTACGAGACCACCACCCCATGGCGGTATAGCCAATTGAAGAAACGCCACCCCTGTTATACCCACCCACATGGCAATGGCACAGGACCCCGGTACGAGACCACCAATTGAAGAAAATAAAACCCCTGTATATAACATGGCGGCCCAACGTCTTGACTTCAATCCAAGGAACCACGATTACTTCGGTAATTGGTTGCATGGTTATAAGATGAACGTCCCTGGTGATTACCCCATCAAGGACCTCAATTCATTCTTCATAACTAATCGGGCGGCTTTTCTCCAGAAAATTGCACGCGAAGTCACAGAGCTTGGCGGGGTGAAGGTCACTTTGTCATTCGATGTTCACTTTTCAATGGAAGGCGAGGACAATCGAAAAATTAATCACTTCTTTTGGAACGCTAATCCACTGCTTGTAACACATCTCTATCAGCTTCGAGAGGAGGGCACCCTGGAAGGCATTGTCAATGATTTTGAGGAAGAGATTGCCAGATGGCAGCAGTTGGGTTCTGGTTGGGTGATTGAGAACATCAAAACTGTTTACCTTGAGTTCGGGACATACCACCTTCTACGAGGTGGCACATTTATCCCAACCCCATCAAAACTCAGGCCAAAGCAGGCTATCATCAATGTGAAGAACAGAGATAACATGTGTCTGCGCTGGGCACTGCGATCGACATTGTTTCCTGCAAATGTTCACTCAGACAGGCCAGGCAGTTATCCCATTGATGATGGTCTAGACTTCACCGGAATCGATTTTCCAACACCATTGAGTCAGATTTCCAAGGTTGAGCGTCAAAACAACCTTCCAATCAACATTTATGGCTGGAAGAACAACAAGGTGGTTGTGATCAGAGTCAGTGAGCTAGAGGATCCCAATCTGCGAAGGATTAATCTGATGCTGCTCACAAACACTCACACCTCACATTATTGTTTCATCAAGAGCATGAGCAGACTTCTACACAGTGATTTCAACGCAAGGCGCCGCATGCATCACTGTGACAGGTGTCTCCAAGCCTTTTCTTCAGAACGGGTTCTAACCGATCATCTATTCTATTGTAGAGGAGTCAAAGGCATGCCGGCACGAGCTGAAATGCCAAAAGAAGGCGAAAACTTCCTCTACTTCAAGAACTTCCAGAACCAGATGAAGAAGCCTTGGGTCATCTATGCTGACTTTGAAAGCATTGTCGAAAAAGTCCACGGCTGCATACCAGATCCCCAACAGAGCAGCACCACTGCAACATCCGTACATAAACCCTGCGGGTTCTGCATGCTAGCTGTTCGCTCTGATGGAGAGACAAAGGGGCCTTATCTATACAGAGGAGAGGATGCGGTGCCAGTCTTTCTCGACACTCTTCAACAGTTGGAAGGAGTGATCAGAGACGAGCTGCAACATAAGGTACCACTCGCCATGAGAAGAGCTGACTGGGCAGAGTTCGACCATTCTACAGATTGCCACATCTGTGACAAGCCTCTCATCAAGGACAACTTCAGGGATGCTATTGCAATCTATTCCCCAGACACTGGAGAATACGAGGGCTTGGTTCATAGGTTCACCAACGAATGTTACAAAGATTCATTCAAAGTCTTTTGCAACACCCATGACAGTGAACCAGATGAGCACCAATTCGTCGGGCCATGGAACCAAAGGAAGGCAATTCCAGAGGACCTACCAGGGCAGGTCGATTGCCTCTACTGCCATGAGCCCCTCATACAAGACTCTGTTCGAGACGCAGTCAAAGATCATTGCCACGTCACAGGCAAGTATCGAGGCGCGGCTCACAGTTCTTGTAACATCAACTATTTCCGAACCAACCCGAAAACGGAAATAATCCCGGTTGTCTTTCACAACTTGAAGGGCTATGACGCACACCACATCATGAGTGGAATTGCGGATGTGCATTCTGATTTGAAATGCATTCCAAACAACATGGAGAAATACATCTCTTTCTCCCTCGGCAAGCTGAGATTCATTGACAGCTTGCAGTTCATGCAGTCAAGCCTCAGTGCCCTGGTTGATGCAAACAAGCCAGAGTCCTTCACAATCACGGCAAGCCATGAGAAGAACCAAGCCAGACGCGGCCTTCTCCTGCAAAAAGGGACTTACCCATACGAATACATGGACTCTTGGGCTCGATTCGATGAGGCCTCTCTCCCGCCGAAGGATGCCTTCTACAGCGAGCTCAAGAAGGAAGGCATCTCAGATAAAGAATACGCCCACGCGCAAAAAGTGTGGGAGGTATTTGGATGCAAGACGCTTGGGGATTACCACGACCTCTACCTTGAGACAGATGTGCTTCTTCTGGCTGATGTTTTCGAGAACTTCAGAAAGACATGTCTGCGGCACTACAAGCTTGACCCGGCACATTATTATACAAGCCCTGGTCTCTCATGGGACGCTCTTCTCAGGTATACGAAAATCAACCTGGAGCTGCTCACAGACGTCAACATGCACCTCTTTGTTGAAAGAGGCTTGCGAGGTGGCATATCCATGGAGAGCAGGCGGCACTGTAAGGCCAACAACCCCTATCTTCGTGACTACAACCCTGACGAAGATTCAAGTTTCATCATGTATCTTGATGCGAACAATCTCTATGGATGGGCCATGAGTCAGCCTCTCCCAGTTGGTAACTTCGCATGGTGCCCTGTCTTTCCAACACAACACCAGATCAGGAGATGGAGGCCAAACAGAAAGATTGGTTACATTCTCGAGGTTGATCTTGAGTACCCCGAGGAGCTGCATGATGAGCACAACGCTTATCCTCTTGCCCCAGAAAGTCATGTCGTTCCAAAGGAATGGATGTCGCCATACCAAAGGGCCTTGGCAGAGGGACAGCCAAAAGACAAGACGCAGAAGTTGCTCCTTACCCTTAACAACAAATCCCGGTACGTGCTGCATTATAGAAACCTCCAGCAGTACCTGGATCTTGGGATGAAGTTGGTGAAAATCCACAAAATGCTCAAGTTCGAGCAGAGGGCTTGGATGGAGCCATACATCTTCCTGAACACCGAGCTCAGGAAGAAGGCCACTTCCGACTTCGAGAAGAACTTCTTCAAGCTTATGAACAACTCCGTCTTCGGTAAGACAATGGAGAACCTCAGAAACCGAATCGACATGAAGCTTGTCCGGGCGCACGAGCAGGACAAGATGAGAAAGCTCATCGCAAGCCCGCTGTTTTCCAGAGCAACGATCTTTGGGCCCAAACTAGCGGCTATCCAGATGCACAAAGAGAAAATCAAATTCAACCTCCCAGTTTACACAGGCATGTGCATCCTTGATCTCTCCAAACCACTGATGTACGACTTCTATTACAATCATCTCAAGCTGAAATATGGTCAGTGTGTAAACCTACTCTACACAGACACGGACTCTCTGCTCCTCGAGATAAAGACGGATGATGTCTATAAAGACATGGAGAACCTTCTGGATGAACTCTACGACACAAGTGATTATCCCAGGGACCATCCACTCCACAGCCAGAAGAACAAGAGGGTCATCGGCAAGATAAAGGACGAGTGCGCAGGTAAGCCGATCTCGGAGACTGTGTGTCTTCGCTCGAAGATGTACTCAATCCTTCTTGATGACGACAAAAACATCAAGAAAGCAAAGGGCACCACCAAGGTTGTCACAAAGAAAGAGATCACCCACCAGAATTACAAGGACGCCCTCTTCGACCGGCGAACCTTCAAGCACGGGATGGACAGGATCCGAAGCAAAGGCCACCAAATCTTCGGTGAGCACATCACCAAGACAACGCTCTCTCCCTTTGACTCCAAGCGCTGGATCAAGGATGATGGCATCCACACGCTGGCATATGGTCACAAAGATATCGGTGGCAACTGAGTGCCCGGCGGTACAACCATCAGCTCCTCACGAACGAAGCCTCGCTTAGGCCCGTCGTAGAGATAATAAACCACTGGCTCATTCGGCTTGGTTACAATCCTTTGTATTTGGTAGACCTTCAAAGACCAGATCGGGTCAGTCGCACGCCTCCCACCCCCCTCTAGCTCGCCAGGCTGATACAAATATCTCACACTCACCCGTCGTGGGAGCTTTTTCTCCTTCTCCCTAACTGACCTAGCATATGGTGTCGCAGGCTTGGCAGAAACGGCTTTCTCTTTGATTGCTTGAGCGGGCTTCTTGCCAATGAGTCTTGTTACTTCATTGTTCAAGGCCGAGACAACATCTGGCAGTCTTTTGACCCAAGCAGTCGACCGGCCAGAGGGCATATTCATTTCAACGGCATACTGATAACCAAACAGCCTTTCAGCCAGGGTGCGATTGAATCTCTCCACAATTGCTTGGTCTCTGTGGATATCAACCCGCCCGCGACGAATGGTCGTTTTGTTGTTTTCCATTATCTTAGTCACAGCCCCCATAAACTCTTTCCCAGGGTCAACTTGCAAGAGTTGCGGCCATTTCAAAGGCCCACGTCTGTAAATCTTCTGAAATGCCCTTGAGACTTCTTCAGACTCTTTCGAAGTCAGAGGCTCTGCTGCTTTGTAACGGCTAGCTACATCCACAAGGGTTAATGCGTATTTGTAAATCTTTCTCCCGTGTGGAAGTTTGTCGTGGGGCAGGAAGAGAAGATCTGCTTGATGCACTGTATTGGGTGATGAGACATCAAACTTGGGGCGGGGGATAGCGCGCGGCGCTGGGAGGTAAACTTGCCAAAGGGCTTGTTTGACCAGCCATTTCTTTGCGACATCATCAGAGACCTTGGCCGCTGCAGCTAGCTTTTTTACAGCGGCAAGCCCTTTCCAATACCCTTTCGGACTGTAATAGATCTTTGAGAGTTTCGCCTCCATAGGGGTATATATGTTTGTTTACAGAAAGCGATAAGCCGCATACCCACCCGCAAGCAGGGTGCCTCCAATGAACGCAAGTTCGCCATTCTTCTGTTGTGTGCTGGGCTTGTAGAAGTCCGAGAACTGAGGCTCTTTGTTGTCTTTGATTTGTTTATCTGGTTGCGTTTGATGCATCTGGTTATACAAGACTAGAGCTTGGTCAGTGGTTTGGAAGTTTTTGCTAGCTTGGTGTTCCTTCCGATCGTTGGCTGCAATCCAGTCTAGGAGCTTGGTGCGGTCCTTCTGGTATTTGGCGTAAGCCGCTTGGTATTGTTCCAGGGCGTGGTCATGTCGGATTTTCTCATCCATTGCTGCCTTTCCGTTATCACCAGACAGATATTTTGCGAGATAATTGCCGCCCGTGAAAGCGGCCGCATTGAGAACAGCGCCAAGAGCCATTATTGCAATCGAGGCCATTGTGTATACATATGGTTTTACAAGTTGTCTGGGAGGATTTTCTGGTCCTCGAGATATTTCTTCAGTGCTATGGTGCCAGCCATGACGGCTGTGAACTTGACGTAATTCATCAAGCTTGCACTGGGGTCGGCAGTTAAGTTCTCTTTGATGGTCTTTTTCCCAATCCAACCAATACCAGCGACAAGGCCAGTGATTGTTGCGGCGTCGAGGATAGACTTCACAAGTTTGTTGTTAGACATGGTGTTTGTGCCCAGTATACATATGATTTTTTATTTTTCTGACTCAGACTCGACCTCGACCTCGGTCTTGACCTCTGCCTCGACCTCGGGTTCGGGCTCGGAGCTCCTCGATTCGGACTCGTGGCTCCTCGACTCGGACTCGGGGCTCCTCGACCTCGACCTCGTCCTCTGACTCAGACTCAGACTCAGACTCGGGCTCGGGCTCGGGCGCGTTGTGCCTATTCAGGGCTAAACCGTAAATAGTTTCAAAGGCGACATAATTAAATCCAAAGAAAAGAATAACCACACCTCCGATTGCAGCAGAATTCATCAAAGCTTGGAAAGGATTCATGGCGCAGTATATATATGTTTTTTTATTCCATATTTTTTATTCCTTGTCTTACAGGAATTCGAGATGGTGGTGTTGCTGGTGGTGTTGCAGCGGTGGTTGTCGCGATTGTGTTTGCTGGTGTGTTTGATTTGCGCCCAAGCCTTTGCATTATAGCTTCGCGCTGGTAATAAACACCAGCAGCAGAGACAATCAACCCACCAACCCCCAGAATATAAACGATTGAGTTGCTGTTGCTGTCACTTGTTGTGTCGCTTGTTGGAGAATTGTTTTCACTTGTTGAGGGTGCAGGCTTTTGTGCTTCGGCCTTTTTCTTTGCTTCCCGGGCCATGCGATTGCGTTCAGCTAGCCTTTTGCCAGAAGCAACGCGGCCAGGGTTCTTTTCTGTTGCAGGCTTTGTTTTCGGGGCCTCAGAGGTAACACGGTCAGGTGTTGGTGTTGGAGTTGGAGTTTCTTCAGGGATCGTCTCGAGTGGTGTGGCCATCCTGTATATATGTGAGTTTTTTAATTTATCTTGTGGCCACGTGTGGTGTCAGGTTGCTGCAAGGTTGCTGCCAGGTTTCTTCAAGGTTGCTGCGAGGTCACCCCAGGTCCCAACCCAACTTCATCAAGTCCCTCAAGTGGATAGCCTTCACTGTCTCTGGTTGGATGTGTGGGTGGGGGCTGGGGTTCCAATTCTATCAAGTCAGGCTTGTGATCAGGCTCTCGTTCAAACTTGATGTGTTTTGTTGTGATGAGAGCAGCATTGGCAAGCGCCAGCCATCGTCCGCATCGCACGGCAATAGCCCCAGCAAGATTTGACAGCTCCTGGTTGATGATGTAGTCGTTCTTGAGTTCTTTCTGCAACTCCACCACATCCTCAACGGGGGCCACCATTCCAACGCCTTTGGATATGAGCATGATGGCTGAATCCACTAGGGATTCGGTTGTCTTGTTGCCGATGTATGCCTCGTACCTTTTGCAGTACTTGTCAACGTCCTTGTCTGACAACCGCTTGACATGATCGTGTGTGAGCTGCACGCCGATAGCTTCTTTGGCCTTGCCAGTTGAAACAAGGATTGCCAGCTTCTCACGTTTGGCAGGAATGTCATTGTCACCAACTAACCCTGTGGGAGGTGCGGCACCAGGGGTGGCCTCCAGCATCTGCATTACTTCGTTCAAGATGACCTGGTCTTCAGCTGCTTCTGCCATCAGGGTATACATATGTGTTTTTTTATTTTTCAATAATTCTCTTGATGTCTGGCAAAAGGGTTTCAAGCTCTCGTATAAGCCCCGCCATGGTGTCTGGCATAGAAGTCAACCGCAATGGATATCTGTTGAGAAGCATGAGGCGCAGATCTTCCTCACCAGCGGCTTTGATAATTTTGTTTTGCGTATCAATGGTGTGTTTGTGCAATTCATCCAAAAGCTGTGAAAGCACAGTGAGCTTGTGTAGGCTGGTTGGCGCATTCATGGTATATATGTGTGTTTAAATCTTGTACTCAATTCCATACGGGTGTCTCAAAGAGAAAACCAGGTGGGAGAACTTGCGGGATTTGAGCCTTGTGATAAACTCTTTGTACTCCTCGTGGGAGAGCTCGCCGGCATAATCTTCGAATATGGCTTTGGTTGTCTTGCTGGAGGGCGTGTAAAAGAGCACGATCGCTGCAATGTTATCACGATATGGCTTGGCAATGCTGGTAATCTGCTGGGTCAAGACCCACACGGATATGCCGTCATGCCTTGCGCTGAACCCAAGATTGACCAGCTGGCCCGTGCGGCCTTTGACATCTTTAGAGGCGGCGCAGTCATCGAGAATGAATAAAGTGTTGGTGCATGTGAAAAAGAAGCTCGCCAGCCTCAACCAGTCTTCGATTTCATGCTGTTGGCAGACAATCACAAAGATGTGTGGATCGCGGTCCACGAAGCCATCGTATGTCTTGTTCTTAACAAATGTGGGGCAGAATAAAACGATGTAATCAAAACAACCCCTAAAGGGGCCTCGCAGTTGTGAGAGAAGATACTGTGTCTTGCCAGAGTTAGTGGGGCCCACGATTAGTGCATTGAATGGCAGCTTTCTTGGGTCCATAACCAACGCCTATATTAGTTGGTTTGCAAACTGGCGGGGAGGGGGCCTTTGCCAGAAGTCTTTGTATTCAATTGTGTGATAGATATCCGGTGGATGGTAGGGGAGCCGGCTTAGCATAGAAGTTGATCTTGTTTCTTGTGGCCATGGGCTGGTGGTATATATATGCGTGTCGCGTTTACTTAGTACTGTACAGATTCCAGCTGTCTGTCCATGATGCTCATCTGTGCGTCTGAGAGGGTGAAGATGTGGCAGAGTGCGTTCCCCGACCCTGTACCGTTTCGTTCGATCTCGAGTTGCACGCCATCCTGTGTGTTGACGAGTCGTTGGCCGCTGCCGTGCAGGGCTGTGTCATCCATGGACCGCAGGTCAATCCAGAGACCAAACTTGTTGCCTGTGAGATATTTGATCAAGTTCATGTTAGGCCTGCCGCGTGTGGGGGGTAAAATGTCGGGTTATCTCTCTCCACATGTCTGTACCACTGATGCCCTCGTTGTAAAGCCTGTTTGGAGCGCCGTTGACTGTGACCTTCACTTTGGTGATGTCGGGATTGAAATAGTTCTCAGAGTCCCGGGCACCAGCTACATAAGGGTTGATGAACAGCAAGAGGATGCCCTTGAGAGACCGACGCTGTGGGTTAACCCGAAGATTCATCCGAGTGTCACCACTTTTTGAGAAGGGATGCACCCGATCTCGCATTACCAGGTCATAAGCGAACCCCTTGCCACTAGTGTAAGTGCTTGTTGCTTCGTCGGCCAGCTCCTTACTTCTGATCGTCTCATACTCCAGCTGGATGTTTTCCAACTTGTACACGAGCTTGCTTGTGCCTGAGCCTCGGACAACTTGGTTTGCGGGGGCGAGGGTTAGTTCGAAGACCAGATCGTTATACAGTGCCCGAGGATATATAACACCGTGGTCAGTTAAGATTTGGTGATCGAGGTTGATGCGGTACTTGTTCTTGTATATTGTCTCAAGCTTGTTCTCTGCATCCACGCCTGAGCTCTTTTTGTCGCCAGCACCAGAGCGGATCTTGCACAAATCCACACTCTGGATGCCCTCCATAAGCATATTTTCCCGCTCATCGGTTGATCTGAAGAGATCTTCGAAGATCTTGTAGATGTCGTACCCAGCCGTGTCCTGGACAGTGGTGGCTGCAAACTTAACAACGAATTTGTCCACCAGGGCCCGAGAAACATTTTGCACGAGATAGTTGTTTGCATGACCGCCGGCTAGGCTGATGTTGAACACCAGGGCCAGCGAGCCGGACACAATGACATCGTCAGTACCTAGCTTGGGCACAGAGACGTACAGTGTCTCGCCGGGATTGACCTCAGAGGGGTTAAATGTGATGCGCTTGACGGTTCGCTCTGCCTTCATGGCACCCAGTGTCTTTTCCCTGTGAGATGGAAGTAGATTCGGTTGCACAGCCATTGGTATATATTTGTGTTTTTAAAATTTATATTTATATACCAACGATGGCAGAAGGCGGATATGATATACCTGGTGAGAATGAGAATACAGGGCTTGACTGGAACATAGATCACGATGATGACGATGACGACGAACAAGAAGTTGACACAACAACACCTTTTCAACCAGGCGGTACATCCACCCCATATCATGGTGGTGAACAGCATGAAATGCATACAATGCCTCACGAACAAAGTGGGTTAGTTCCTGACATCCCCAATCTTAGTGACTTCACACATGAAGAAGACAAACAAAAAATGGTTGATAAAGCTAAGGCCTGGATAAGAAGGCGCTTTCCAAAAGTAGCCTACGACAAATTACCCCCAATTTCTTTCGGTAAAAAACCAGGAAATGAAGGCAGAATGGTTTCCTTTGGGCCAAAGGGTGGCGAGACTCTCATTTTCAAACAGGATGGGTCTGGCCTTCTTAAATCGTTCACAGACAAGTTCAAAACATCTCTTGGCCCAAGCGCTGAAGAGCTTCTCTCTGAAGACAATGCATCAATAAGGGAAGAAGGACAAAGATTGAAGGAGACAGAAAAACAACTGAAGGAGAATGAAAGGGTTGCTGTGGAACAACAACAAGCAACAAATGAGGTGCAAAACCTCAGAAACAGAATTGAGCAAACTCAAGTGAGGGTGGAGGCTCTGGAGCAGGAACACGGTTCAAGCGTTGAAAATCAAGCCGAGATAGACCGCCTAAAACTGCTGAAAAAGAATCTTCAACGAGATTTTGAAAACCAGAAAAAAGAATTAGTGGCCCTGCAAAAAATACAAAAACAACGAGACCAAGAACAGGCAAAGGCGGACAAAATCAGAACACGCCTTTCTGCTATGGTGAAGGATAGAAACGAAGTTGAAGCAAGGCTAAACTCAACTAAACCCCTTGATGAGTTAAACGGAAGAGAAGCCGAGCTTGAACGACAGAACGCTGAAGACAAGCGCGTCATAGAGGATGAGAACACTTCTCCCTCTGACAGAGCAGCCGCAGAAGCCCGAGTTGCTGAGCTAGAAGAAGAGCTGGCAAGGCTCAATACAGAAATTGAGGTGCGGGAAAGGGGCATGTCTTTGAGAGAGAGGGTCAGAGAAATCTTCAAGAAATACGGATGGACCCTGCAAGCGATTGTTCTGGCAGCTGGCATCACCATCAGTGCTGTGGTACTCGCCACCTTGAACGGCCTGGCAAAGGCCACCAAGGCTATTGGAAATGGGCTTAAAGAGCTTGGCAAAAAGGCAGCCAGCGCCTTGCCTGGCCTCATTGGCTCAATTGTGAGCTTCATCTTCAAAGCGGCTGGGTCGGTCATCTCCTTTCTGGGCGAACACGCCTGGCTGCTCATCCTTGCCGTGGTGGCCTTCCTTGTTGAAAGGATCACCAAGCGTTCGAAGTCTTGAACACAACTTATCTCAACCAAACGAAAAGCCCTGCCAAAGCAATCGCACCCACACCAACGACTGCCTTGGAGACGTGATGCGGGTCGGGCTGTGGTTCGGGTGCGGGGGTTGGTGTTGGCGTGGGCTGTGGTGTGGGCGTGGGGGCTGGTGTGGGTTGTGGTGCGACCTTCGGTTTGGGCGCGATGCCCTGTGCCTGTGTAGCCTGTTTATGTATCGGGTTTGATGGGTGACTGTTTGGTGGATTGATCTTTGTTGGTCCACCGTCCATGTGGCGAAGGGAGGCTTTTTTTGTGCCAAGATTAACACCACTGTTCACGCCCAGCTTCATCCCTTGCGTTGCCTCCTGCAGATTGTTGTTATACCCGATCACACTCTCTGTGTTGATAATCATGCGCGAAGGCATGAGCCAGCTTCCGGGTGCTGTCGCAAAGTCCAGACGCACTTTCGTTGCTTGGATGGCAAGCTGGTATCGCTGTACGCTTGTTGCGATGTCGTTCAGGATTATGGCCTCCTCTAGATGGGTGAGGAATACTCTCTGCGTTTCGAAGGCCCTGCCTCCTTTTCCAATGATGCTGCTGCGGGTTTTGGCTTGTGAACCAAGAATGCAGTACACAAAGGCCTCGATTGATTGGTTCATACGCGCGAGCCCTGGCTGTGTTAGCCCTTGTGCGTAATTTGGTACAAAGTGCTCGAACTGGGTGTCCGCCCCTTGGTCGTTGCGGACGTAAGATATTCCATTGGCTTTATAATTGGAGTCTTTTCTGTCAGTGACGCGCTCATCATCGAACATAGCTAGATCAGAGTCTGGATAAGTGTAATCAGTAGATGTTGGGCCATCTCCATAAACCCAAATGTAGACATTCCCAAGTCCGTGGTTCTTACCGTATGTGTAACGGAAGTCAGAACTGGGGTCGATGCCGAACTCGATGCAAAGCTTCTTGTACGCGTCGATGTTGTACTTGTTGTCTTTCTGGGAGAATGGGGGGTCGTCTGGCAAAGCACTCACGCTTTGTTCCCCACCCATCTGGTAGAGTATTCGCCTTGTTGTGAAATAAGCGTGAAACCGGTAAAACGACCGGAGCTGGGGAGTTAGGGATAGACTGGAGTTCTTATCGAAGAGAATGTCACGCGAGATCCCACAGCCGGTTGTTGCACACCACAGTGCGAAGGAGAGTTGTTGCGGCCAAAAGCTCATATGCGAGCCACCCATCCACTTTCGGCCATATTTGGCGGTTGTGAAGGTTATCTGTGTGTCTCTGAAGATATTTCTGTATTTCGTTGTGAAATAATCAGTTGGCGTGACGTAAATCTTTTGCTCTTTGTCGTTCAAGATTGCGCCAATCATCATGTCTTTGTCAATTGTGGCGGAGAAAGCAACAGCTGGGATTGACTTTTCTGGTTGCCCCAGTGATAACTGATAAGGGAAACCTCCGTCATAATGAAGGCCAAGAGCATCTCTTTCGGCGCCAGTCCAATCTTTGTGGGACATTTCTGTGATAAGCCCCCATGAGCCGGGGGCCTTTTTGTAAAGCACTTCCCCTGTGGCGGTTTTGTGGTCGTCACCATACTCTACTTGCACTTCAAAGTGAGACATATCAGCGCGAGGGAAACGCTTTTTGAAGTCTGAGAGCGCCTTGGCCTTGGCCGCGGCGTAGAGCTTTGCTGCCTCCGGCGAACCCAACCAAGCAATTTCAGGATCTGTGTGTGGCTTTGGCGCCACATGGGTATAGGCATTTGGAGGCGAATAAAAGGGGGGTGGGGGGCCGTAATTGTGACCGCCGATGTTTATACCAAGATTTGAATTAGGATTAAATCCACCAGGCCGTCTGCCAAACATGATTGTATATAATTATAATTTAAAATGTCCTTTTATATATACCATCATGGTTGTGTTAACAATCGTCACACATTCGAACCCTCACACGATCTATTTCGATCACCCACTTCCGAAACCGAGTTATATCCGTCTTGTTTCTTGCTCAATTTTCAACTCTTGGCATAATTTGAAAGAAGAAGCAAAGATTTCACCAGCAAACCCTCCACCCAATGGTTCATCACGTGAGGCAACCTTACTTCAAGGCCATTACACTATTGAGAGTTTAACAAAAGACTTTGAAAGCCTAAAAGACTTTAACAGAAGTTTAAATCTAACAATTGAAACAAACAGGCCATATGGAGCCATGATCATTCATAATAACAGCAGCAGTGTGAAGTTAAGTAATAATCTGGCAGAATTGCTTGGCATACGCCCTGTATTGATGCTAATAACCTTCGTCAAGCGATTAAGAGCACCATGCACTTACTTCATCCACTGTGATCTGGTAGATAAAGAACAAAACCTCCTCAATGGTAAGCCTTCTACAGTTTTGGCTCGGTTTGATATTCGTGGAAAAGCTTTTGAGAAGGTTCATTACGAGACAACACAACAGAACGTCTTGCGTGACGTCTCGTCTGGCGAATTTGTTAACTCTATCACACTGTCAGTAAGGGATGAGAACAATGACCTCTTCAACTTCAATAGCGCGCCATTGGAATTTGAAGTTGAGCTAAATTAAAAAATCATATATATACCCCATGTCATGAGTTCTGCCAATGTGCTTCCATCGGCCCCCGAATACAGCCATACACAACAGCTATACCCTATGCATGAGATCACTCAAATTAATGCAGAAGACTTCCGGCTCAAAAAGATCTCTGACTTGCTTAAAGAGCTGTCTGACGAAGCCGAGCATTACAGACAAGTCGCAAAAAAATATAAACGAACCCAAGCCTTAGTTCATTACTCGGCGGATGGCCTTGGGTCGCTTTCTGTTGGGCTATCATCAGGGGCCCTTGCCACTGCATTGACTGGGTTTGGAATTATTGCAAGTCCAGCACTTGCCGGCATCGCGACCCTCTGTGGGCTGTCCTCTGTTGGCTTTACAGCTGCTAACAAGCGATTAGAGCGTAAAGTGACCAAACACGAGAATATCTACACACTGGCCCTGGCTAAACGCAACTCTGTCTATGAACTGGTCTCAAAGGCTCTGGAAGACAAAAGGATCAGTGATGCAGAATTCACAATTATTACTCGTGAGGTGGAAAAATATCACGAACTCAAAGCTGCAATCAGGGATGGTGTTAAGGCTAAAAAAAACGTTGGCACTCAAACACAAGCGCCAGACCTCGAGAAACTCAAAAACGAACTTCGCAAGGAAGTCAAACAAGAGTTTCAAAAAAAGATAAGTCTTCTCACCGCAGCCTCCAAATCCGATTTGAGAGATTAAACTCTGGCTTTAACCTCTACATTTCTAAGGATAAATCATTTGCACCCAATTGAATACATAGCCCGGCTGTGTACAACCATGGAGAAGTTCGCTAAACAACTGGCTGATGTTCGATCCTTGGACACTAAAGGCGAATACAAAGCCAAACTCGATGAGCTTGATAAAGAATACAAATTTATCCTCCTGCGCTCACTCGAAAACTACACAAAGGAAATACGGCGTTCAAACCTGTCAGAACGCCTTCATACCATCAAGGAGTATCTTTCTCCTGAGGCACAACCTCCACACTCACCTTTCACCCTTGTGAATGAAAGGACAAAATTTTGTCAAAACTGCAAAGGCAAATTAAACCTCAGTATGTTTTCATCAGAACTTTGCTGTGAGGACTGCGGGCTCTTAGAGCCTCTGGATGGGGTGACCTTCGATTACAGCGGGCTCTATGGTGGTGATTACACAATTACCAAAAAGAGAATGGCCACCAAACACTACAACTTCAAAAGCTATCTCAACAAACATCTGAAAATTTGTGAACACCACGTCTGCTTGTCCAATGATGAAATACAACATGCAAATGATTCTTTCAAATTCATCGAAGAATATCTGCCGAAAAGAATCTCCATGCCCTTTGTGACCCACAAAATCTTGGATGCGATAAAAGGGCCACATCGGCTTGTCAATTACTTCTGGCTGCAAGTCCCAGAAAAATCAATGTGGAAGCACGAACAAAGCTGGAAGATCATGCTTGAAAAGATGGATCACGTTGAGTGAGCACTGCCAGGACAAATGGCTCTGTGCATGCCCATGTTCACTTCTGGCGAGAAGTGTCCTTGACATTTATCACATGTCTGTGAAGTAAAAATATGGAAATAGCAATCGTGTTGCCAGTGATAATGATTGTTTATTGAATGGCATACAGATTTCATCCTCCTTTGATGAATGGCCCTTGCAGCCAAGTCACGCTGGACTTCTCTTTCAGCCAATTCAAGGATGTAATCTTTGCTCATGTCTGCCAAATAATCCCAACGGGATTCACCAAAAGCCAGTTGCTCCATTGGCTCAGTTGGGATATAGACTGTGGTATGTTTTTTCAATTGACGCCATTTTTGAGAGCAAGAAGGCTTCCAACACTACACTGTCATCACCCAAATTGTTTTGAACAGTTTTAACAGGGGTGGTTTGTTGGGTGCTTTTCTCTTCAGAATGTTCTGTTATCTTTTTTCGAAGGCTTGCCAAGCTGTTATGAAAACGCTCGACTGACGTTTGAATGTTACTCAAAAAGTTTGGTTGCTTTGACGCCCAAATCTCAGTTATATCCAGGAGCTTCCAGGCGAACACAGCCACTGGTTTAGAGCCTTCTGGGCCCGCTGAAAATACTTCTTGCATATGGGTGTAACGCAAAAACTCCTCATCTTCGTCCTGTTTTCTAAACGACATCCTTACAGCCCCATAACAACACCATATGTCCTTCTCAGCAATGGAAGACATAATTCTCTCAAATAATTGTTTTGATTTGAGGGAACCGACATCGATGATTGCCTTTTGATTTCTTATTATCGTCCGTTTGCTAAATAAATAACAAACTCCCCACGCAAGTGTTGTGTCGCCCTTCGTTTTGTACTTGTTTCCTCCGTTTAGAAACTGGTTGTGTGCCAGACTTGGTTCAAGCTGGTTTAAAGAACACATTCTGAAATAGCCGTCAACAAACAAGCCTTTGGAGACCATGTCACCACTCAAAGCAAGCCCTGTTTGTATCTGATCGCGATAATAGCTAGGGATTCTGTTCATCGCTATTTTTCGCTTGAACGGACACTTGAATTCTAACAAATTTAATGTGTTATCTTTGTCTAGAAAGTATCCGTCTGGGCTGCAAGTGACCTTTCGATAAAGCGGATGATCTCTTGCTAGATTAAGAGAGATGCTGTGACCAAAAACGGAAACAGAATGTTTTTGCTCAAAATACTTGCGTATAATCGGCTCGAACAGATTGCCCCAAGCACAGGCCGCATTGTTTAGCATATGCGTTGGCTGTATTTTCTTTAAGAGCAAGCTGCGCCGTGATTCAAACGGCGACGATCCTGTCAAGGCAGAGATCTCTGATGCTCCGATGGAGTTTTGTCTTGCTCTCACCCAGTCGGCGCTCTTTTGTTTCAGCCCAGTGTTTCTCGATTTGAGAAAGTTCATGAAAGCTTGTGTTGTCGCCATCATTGATATATGAAGGGTAAAGGTTTTTTCAATTGGTGATCTCGTACCGGACCAGCGTTCACAGTGAGTAGTTAGGAGCGTTGGGGCGTTCGGGACCACGAAAAATAAGCCCCCAAATGCCCGAGTTACGCCCTCACACGAGGAATGACAATGACTCGTGTGAGGGCGTAACTCGGGCATTTGGGGGCTTATTTTTTGTGGTCCCGAACCCCCAACGCTCCTAACTACTGTGCTTTTTATTGGTTGTTTATCGTAGTCGGAGCTTCTTGTTTGTGCAATATTGTACGATTTTAAGATGATGAAATGCTACCAGAAACAAGCAAACATAAGCTCTGGAAATAATCGTTGTAAGGAAAAGGAGATTGTCCGATTTCTGAGCAAATTTATGAATAACGTGATGTCGAACGTTGTTTTATGAGAGTTTGCTGTCTTTTACGTGACAGCCATTTAGCGAAGACACATACGGAATTGGTGAAAATAGCATCGATTTTTTTTTGTTCTGGACACGTCACTTTTTGCGGGCCAAAAAAGACATTTTGAGACTTTGTACTACAAAGATAAAGCTCAGACTTGACGTGTCGTTTTATTCAGAAAGACATGTACTAGGAGTTATATTCAAACGATATTTTCTTGCGTGACAGCCGTTCAGCAGACCGCGTTGGAATTTGTTGAAAATACCCTGAACATTTTTTATTGTCGCCGCGTCGCTTTTGGCGGGCCAAAAAAAGACAACTTAAGACAGTGAACTAGAAAGATTAAGCTTCAACTTGACTAACAGTATTGTACAGAAATTTATGTACTAGGATTTTTATAGGCCTCCAAAGTTGACCCAAATTTTACCTCGAGCAAGAACACCAGAAGGTCATAATTTTCGACGAGTCAATAAGCAGACTTAAAATTAAAAAAATTACATGTAGTTTGCATTTTAGGGAAGATTAAAGGATTGTTTATTAAGTCAGGAAATGGCAAACCGGGAAAGCTTTTCGTTGTTGCGTACGGACTTCCTGTTGTTGCACGATTTTTCATCGTTTTTCCGGGGAGTCAAGCGACCGTCTAGCCGTATCTTGAACTTTTTTATTTTTCGCAAAAACAAAAAAGCGGTGGAACTTTTAAATGAGATTTTTGAAAACAGTTCACACAGGCGGTCTTTTAGGTGAAATAAAATGAATTATGAAATTTCGGTTATGTCGCCGGATTCTTGATATTTACGGGCAGGAGCTCTTAATTATATGCACGCAAAACTTCCCGGCACTTATTTAGGGTTAAAAACTCATTTTGAAATGGTTAGCTTTTATTTACTGTTATGGATATCACTACCCAAAACAGTAAATAAAAGCTAACCATTTCAAAATGAGTTTTTAACCCTAAATAAGTGCCGGGAAGTTTTGCGTGCATATAAAGAAGTCTTCCACGAAGTACAAGTACAAGCCCATTCAAGTGCAACTGATTGACGCGCGTGCAACTTAGGTGTCCAATCACAGCTATCTAATTACAAAAAGTTGTACAGTGCGTAATTTGGATCTGACTAATATGTCGCTAAGGTTGTCAGTACAACGTTGGGAAGAAGAAAGGTTGTTGACATTTTTGTGGATGATAGATGATAGAGAACGAAGGGGAGGATTGTATGTGATAACAAGAGTAACACGACTGTGTGAGTCAGTTGTGGTTTCGCTGGGTTAAAGTGTCTCAGTGCGTGTAATGGCGTGAACACGTTGTATCTCATGGTTGAGAAAAGAGAGATTGTATCCACCGTTGTTAAGGTAACGTATAAGTTCATTGGTACTTAATGTGAAGGTCTCGTCGGAAGAGAATATACGTCGCAATCTGAGGGCTAAATGGAATGGCTCGTTTGGTGTGTAAGGGGTGACATGAAGAGTGTAGGAGGTACTGATGTTTGTTTGAGGCTTAGTATAGACATCTGTTTTAATTTTGCCATCGTTAAGAGATACCTTGACGTCAAGATAGGGGTTAGATATGAATGAATGGGACGATGTAAATTGGATAGTGGGATGAAGGCTGTTAAGGTAGGAGATGAAGTCAAGTAGATCGTCTTCTGTTTGTGTCCATATCATGAAGATGTCGTCGATGAAACGCCACCAAGTATGTGGCTGATGACGTGCACGTTTGAGTGCGTCAGCCTCAAACTTGCTTGGCGAGTAATAGATCAACGTATGATGGTCCCATGCGTGTTCCCATAGGTGTGCCGTGTGTTTAGAGGAAGTATTTATTGTTAAATTGAAAAATGTTCATAGTGAAAATGATTCTGATGAGGTCGCAAAGAATTTCTGTGTGTATGGTGGAGGTAGAGGCATTACGGGTATCGAGGTAGTGACGACAAGCATCGATAGTAAATTATTTTTTTGTCGCGGAGTGAAAATGACTTACCCTATTTACTCGTTAAACTTGCGAGGATACCTATATGAACGGTGCAAAGGGAAAATAATTATAAGCATTGAACTTGAAAAAAAAAACAGCTTGTGCTGACCCTGTGAGCTAAAGTTACACAAGTTACACAAAGTTGTGTGTTTAAGTTGACGTGTTTCTCGGAGCTAGGCACTACCTCCATTGTCAGAAGTATGGCGTCTGTATCCGGTTTGAAATATTTGAATCTCCAGCATGGTAGCTGTTTTGTAATTCTTACGGATGCAAGTTGTTTTCCTATTTATTTGCTTGTTTGGGAATTTCGACAGTTTCAACGGCGTCCAACGGCGACGGCTTACAATTTAGTGCTTGTCAAATCACTGGCAAAGACAAAATAACAGGATGGTCTGGATGGGGTTAACTGACAACTGACAAATGGCTAAAATTTTAACTGACAACTGACTAATAAGCTAAAAGTTAACTGACAACTGACATTTATACTAGATTTTACTGACGCCTGATAAAAGGCATAAGACCATGATATTATACTAAGTCACCACGTTTGAGTTTCCCAGTAGATCTAGTACCTTAATAAGTCTTAACTGATAAGTCTTTTAAAATTAATCATTTACAATTTGGCGGAATCTAACATAACTGTTACATGATTCTCAATTTACAGTGGCCACACGCTCTAGAAGAAACGATTTCTGTCATGTCTGTTCGTGGCGTTATCAAAGCGATTTGGGCTTTTTCCTTATCGATTCCGATACAGCGTTCGACCGTCATCGAAGTCGCATACCCATCAACAATGATCTGCAGACGGTAGAGTCATTGAAGAGGAATCTGGTAGAATTTCTGGACCAGAAAAGCTCTACAGGATGCATGTCGGAAGGAATGGGAGGAAAGACCGAAAATTTTACAATAACAACCGACAGACAGTAGCGTCTAGAGTTGCCAAGCACGCTGGCGGAGGAAACAAGCAGTGAAATAAAAGATATTTGGTATTTTATATTGATATTTGATACAGTTGCTGGCTCAAATATCATTGACATCATTTCGTAATGATAAAGCATGGCAGAATATTTACCCTTAATTCAGTTCAGAATGCGTCGTTCTTCGTATTCAGTCCTCTCTAATAACTTTGATTTTACATCTATGATTTTACATCTATACTATACTTGACAAAGGTACTACCATCACGCCGATAAATAGATAAAACATGCTAAGTGCAAGCGTAGTCGACAATCTTCACGCTGTATCCCATTTCAAGACTTTGGGACCATCTTAATGGAGTCTTTAAAGAGATAACAAAATGGGGGGGTCAAGTATTTTACGCACGACAAGTACTATTACCCAGTGCCGCAGACCAGCATGGAGTTTGCCAGTCTTAATTTTATGAAACCTCTTCCGTCTGTAGAGATCTGTCCTGAGACTGGAACGGCCATGAAAGAATTGGTTGATAAGTATTGCCGGTCCTGTTAGACAAAGGACTGTCCGGAGTGAATCAACAAAGGACAAGGCAGGGGCCCTTCCGCTTGCAGATTACACAAACCAACCTGCAGATTGCACGAAAGTAAACTTAACGACCGACCAAGAGAACGAATCAGTAACGGAAAGATGCGACGGAGAAGTGGAAGAAGAGGAATTTGAGGTACCAGCTCAAGATGTGTCAGACATCACATTCGTGGATGACTGTCTAATTGACTTGGCTGTTGGTAATGCGCGATCTCTACAGGTAGATGAGTACGAGACGGAATCAGATGAAGACAGCTCCGAAATTGAGGACGCGGACATTTCACCTCAAACTGCTACCATTTCTACAATAAACGTGCTAATTTTCGCCTGGATTTGAAAAATACGTTGATAGACATATTCAATGAACAGAATGAAACTAAAGCAAAGGAAGCAGTTGCTTGTTTGCTTTGTTTGTTACGAAATCAAAGTGTGTTGTGATGAAAACATTAGAAATCAAACAAATTTTTAGAAAATGAGTGTTTATTATTTAATAAAATGTATTTTTTAGCTATAAAAGGGTCAACTAAGAATATTTAAGGTTCACATTTAATTATTAACAGCCATTTAACTGACAACTGACAAATCATACTGACAACTGGCAAACGGAAAACTAGAAAATAGAAGTTTACCTCTAGTCCGCAATGCTTGTTCTATCGACAGAAGCTGACAGACGTAAAATGACAAAAAGAACCTCATTACATAGAATACAACATATACATACTTTCGAATATCATTAACTACAAATTTTAAAGCATGCTCTCATGCCCCGAGGGACACGTGCAGTTAAAAGTTCAAGTTCAGTTCAGTTCCGTTCTTCAATCAACACAAGTGGTTGTCGATATCTTCTTTTTCTTCGTTAGATATTTCTCCCAAAGCTGAGCCATAGAAGTTTACATTTGCCACCTCTTGTGGAAAGCTGTCCATGAAAAAAAAAATAATCGCATATACACAAAATTCTGCTATATGCTTTGAAGTTCAAAACCCCGAGTCGACAGTCGACACGCTCGAGACGGGCAAACTCACAACGTGCAAAGAGCTAATCACGAGCGAGCTCGTCATTTGAAAACAAAAACAAACGACCGCAAAGCCGAATGGGTGGTACTGGGCCTTTAAGAGTTATTTATTCATATATGATTGACCGGCCTGAAACGATACGTGACCGAACTTACGAACTACGGAAGTTATTTCAAGCCCTGCAACACATCATCACAGGCATCAAACCCTGTTTTGCATGCGATTCACGGCTTTGCTCTTGTAGCATCCAGGGGCCTTAGGCTATATATTTTTCTCTTTGGACGATTAGAAGAACTTACGTTTTGCATAAATCTTAATATCCCGGGCACCCTAGATTTCATGATTGGGAGCTTTTCTGCTCCCTGTGATTCTTCTAAGAGAACATCGTTGCAATTTTTACGACATACAGTGTATTGCATGGTAAAAACAATCATGTCCCAATTGCTCAAAGAATAGATTATGCTACCCACCTGGTTCATGTAACATTAACATTGGGTGGTGCTCAATGAACTTTAGTAGATCGTACCTCTACTCTTTTGTGGATTTTGCCTTTTCTAAAGATTATGTTTCTAAGAACCTTCGTCTGTTTCTCTTTACAGATGTGCAAAGATGCCCAAAAAGGACCTGTTGCAGGAAGTCACAGCAAAGCAATACATTTTTTGTAAAGTAGCTATTCAATATAGGCTTGAACCAGGTTTTAAAATTATTTGTAACAATTTAGAAACTATTTCAAGTATATTTTTATTGTATTTTGACATACATAATTAAGAAATTGTGGATGAACCATTTATTGCGACTCCATGTTGTATTTAAAATCTTTTAAAATCTATTCTGAGCGTATTTTCAGGTAGTTTTAAAGAGTATTAATAATATATTTTGAAACATCACCCATTTTCTCCATTCATGAAATATACGTTTAATGAGGCATTTCAAAATAGGTTACAATAGTGTTTTAAACAGGTTTAAGCATCGTTAAATTGGTCAAAAACGTCTTGAAAAAGATATAATTTTAAGCACGAATTTAAAACCTATTTTGAATAATTTTTGAAAGTATTAAAACCTATTTGAAATATATTTTAAAACGTTTCTGTGGATCTGAATTCATGAAAACTACACTTTAAAAAGGTTTTTAAAATATATTTCAATATCGTTTTAAACAGGTTTATGCATCGTTAACATAAGTCAAAAATTACTTGAAAAAGATATTTTAAGCACGAATTTTAAACCTGTTTTGAATAATTTTTCAAGGTATTAAAACCTATTTGCAATATATTTTAAAACGTTTCTGTGGATCTGAATTCATAAAAACTACACTTAAAAAAGTTTTTAAAATGTATTTCAATATCGTTTTAAACAGGTTTAAGCATCGAAAAAAGAAGTAGAAAACTACTTATAAAACGATTCAAATACATATTTTTCATATAGTTTTCAAAAACATATTTAAAATAGCTTTCAAAATACATTAATACATTAAATACATTAGGGAGTAAAAAACTGATTCAAGAAATGTAGATTTTGGCGTAAAATTCAACAAATTATGTGACGAGGCTGCACGGTGAAATCCGATCATCGATAAGAAAACATTTCACGAGAGAGTAAAGTAAATTTTTGTATTCTTCTCGTATGACTAAAATGTGTGCATCACTAGCTTGGAAAAAGATGTATAAATAGGTTCCAAATGATTCAGAATCAGTGTATTTGATACAAATACTGTACCGTTTGTCGACCCGCGTTCATACAAAAGGTCTTGAAGATGACAAAGCGAATTTAATATTTTGAGCAAATATCCGGTCTTTGAGTCTATATTCTGATTATACTGATTATATACTGTAAAATTTGGAGAGTATATAGGTTGCAATAGGCCATTTGCACGATGACGTCATATGACTACAACTACCAGAATCCTTCAGTTTTTGTTTTGTAGTGCAAATTAGGGCTATTGTTATTTAAACCGCACTGGGATTACAAAATTTGAATAAGTAAGGAAAAACGAAATGAATTCTAGTAGCTGTAGTCAAATGACGACATCGTGCAAATGGCCTATTGGATAAATTAGAAAGCTGCTTACTCTCGAGTATTCGTCCAACAGATGTAAAGTTTTCTATTACTACTTGCGGTCGCATAAACAGCATTAAAATAAACGTATCCTTTCAGTGGAGCCGCAATGGACAGATCATCATTTATTTTCACCATCATCGAAACCTGCTTTTTTTGCCATGGACCACGTTAACGCTTGGTTCTATATTCTTCGTTTCTAACGGATCAGCTGTATATGCTGCAAACTAAACCTCTCAAGAGTGAAATCTTTCAGACAATAATATTGCCGCTCTCTAGCAATTATTTGCATTTTCACCAAAATTTGAGATGTTACAAGAATAGATTTTAGGTTTTCTATTCAACATTGACCCAGGTGATAAAAGTCGCATCAAAGTCTTCGCCAATACCACAACGGAGGTCAAAAGTATGTGACGTCATTAGTGCAAAGCGCTATTATTTTGACATCTAACACAACGATGTTCTGGAGTGAATTGTTGACAATTTGTTTTACTCGCGTTACAAAAAAAAATATCCTACGATAAGAAGAAGCTTTTATTAAACTGCAAAATTCAACTAAATCTAAGTCAGGCGCATCAGATAAAAATATTACAATCGTCTAATACACAACCTAAGCTAATTTTAAAGAGTTTAACCAGCTTTATATGATGAATATTGCCAAAGTTACGATTTTTTTACCTTAACGGCTCAATGTTAATGGCGTGAAAACGTGCGAAGTCATACGCTGGCCGTAAATCTCGTTCAATTTAAATTTCGTTCTCAAACCTCGAAAACAAATCTTCTGAATCTTTACAAAGCTCATGTCATGTTCTTTTAGATTTCATGTGCTTTTAATTCAAACTTTTTAAAAAATGTTACAAGTTCAGAGGGTCACAAAAAAGGAACAGTGGTCAGGTGAAATCTACCAAGAAACTGGATAGCTGACAACGGGGAACATATTTGCCGTACTTAACGCTTTTGGACCATGCTATTTTACGGACGCACAGAAGGATTTAATCAAATAACGGCACTCAATGCATGTGTATCCATTGCCTAGGCGCCCGACGCTTTTCACGCGCTATTATCTCTCTCACATTACACGCCATTAGTTGTTATATATTTTCGTCGGAAAAACAACCAGCTTTGTCTTTGTTGCAAGATAACCCAGGGTCTCCGGGACGATTAATTGCTAGCTTGTCGATCTTTTTCTCCAAGAATTTCAACAGTAAAATTTGCATGCAATCGAACTCACACGGTATCAAATTTCAACAAGAAATTTGTATACACTATGAGTTTTCAATCTACGGAGGTTGTTTTAATTTCCAAAAGAAACCTTCAGTCTGTATACTGGCATTTGTATAAAATTTTTCTTACCTAAAGTACGCAATTGTAGAGGACATTTCAAAGTTATCGTCATTCATCCACGTCAACATGAATATAACTCCTTTAGCCTTCTTCGCTTTCCGCGTGGCCAAGACGCGAAGAAAAAATGAATAATGAATTGTTTATTAATTAACGCACTTGCAATTCGACCCCCAGTGCGCTGCGTTTTCAGGTGGTATATAGATTTGCATATGCAGGTTGTTATGCTCGCTATGTCGGTGAAACCACCAGATATTTTGGCACCAGGTTTCGCGAGCATCTACTTTCGGATCGTAATTCCCACATCTACAAACATTTGCAGGGTTCAGAATCATGTAAGAATGTTATTGTTGTATGTTTATACTTTTAACGCGTGCCGAAATCTTCAGAAGTGAAGGAGGCAACTTTGATGGAAGAAGAAGGAGAAGTCCCACTATTTTCCAACTTAAGAACAAAGAAGCCCTTCAAATTGAATGGGAACTACCTGCGCTCAACAAACAAGTTAAGCATGTCAATTTATCATTCTTACTTTAATTTTTCATTCTTGTGATCATCGCTACGTTTTGTTTTTCATAGAAGTATCACATATTTCGTTGTATCCCTTAAGTATTTTGTATTATTTTCACAGATCTATATCCGCATCACGTTATTTGTATTAGGATTCCGCTAATTTCGTTGTCTCCCGTATTGTGTAATATTCTCAAGGATTTGTAATTAGCTATTATTTCTACTGTTTATATATGTACGAATACAACCGCCTTTCCTCGCTCCAAGACGCTTTTTATTGCAGAGGGGATAGGGAGAGAGCTGATAAACTTTTATGAATGGTCTCCGTGACTTACGATGCTCCCAACCATCACCCTTTCGATCCAAATTAACCGAGAAATAGCTCCTTACTTTTTAATTAATTGCTATCAAGTTTTTTTGTTTCTTAAGGTTACTGTAAACCTTTTTTTGGTCCCATTTTGCATAATTTTATTTTTTTTTTAATTTTTGTAAAGATATAACATTAATCTAGAACATATTGAAAGAAGTTTTGCAAAATCATTTAAAGAACACTAGATATTCTTGAAAAAGAGTTTTAAGGGAATAGTTGATAAGGAGCAAAAGGTGTGATAATCCGATAATCTCATTCCGGAGTGCAGCGCCTTCTTGTACTTTTCCCGTTAAACTTTATCCGGGATCTCGCATTACATGCTATATGCATATTTTGTTTACATCGCAATGCGGAGCGCATTTCGCATAGTCATAGCGTATTCTGTTGTTCAGTAGCGTCATAGCATATTCTCCGCGGCTATATTCCATGTTTCACACGGTCGTCTACGCTTGTTCCAGTTCCTGAAGATTTACAATTTGACCATTAAAGCCAAAGTAGAAATTTTTGGTTAGCAGAATTGTAGAGATCATGAGTGAAAAGAACCGCGGCGAAGAGTAAAAGAACAATTATGAATGAAAAGCTTACTTGCTTGCATTTATCACTGATACCAGCGGTGTTTTAGGTCAATTTCCGGGACCACGTCTGCTGTGTTTTCATTTCTTTGAAAACTCTCACTGGCCCTTTTCGCTCGTTTGTTTCCACGAACATTTTGCTGCATTTTCGTTACGTTCTTTCCGCTCAGTTAGGTTTGCAGTTGCGCGAAACTTCGCCGTATTTTCCATGGTTTTATCCTTTGAATAACTTGACTAATCGGCGATTAATCGAATTCACATACACTGCTGTGTGACGATACTCTGTGTTTCATTTCATTGGTTGGCGGCACGACCACGATGACCGGCCGCTTTAATGAGGTATGAAAACAGTGAAAATCTTTCGAGGCTAAAAACTCGGTATATTTTTGCGAGAATGGCCTCTGTTCAAATGAATTAATAGGGTATGTAGATTTGTCAGATTTTACGAAACTTGGCCAGCATGTTTGCTGGATATAAATGCACCAAAGTGTGTGGGGCTTTTACGACATTCCAAATACTTTTCTCGTGGTGCCCCAAAGAACAATTTTTTTTATTGAATCAACAATACTTACGACACCACAACTACTTACACTATTTATAATATGTTCGATTTTTACGATACAAAAGACTACGATACTAACTAGGGATTAGTATTAACTTACAAAAATAGTTTTTAAATGTATGACAACATAGTACAAGCTAAACGAGCTAAAATAAGCCAAAAAGGACATGTCACAAACAACAACAAAAAATAAATTACATAAAAAAGCTCAAAATTTAACTTCCAATTTACATTTATGTTTTTCCATATCCAGATGATTTTTCATAAAGGCGAAAAAAGCTTCCCAGATATATTCTTCTTCTCTCCTTGAAGCGTTGTAAATATAATATTTGGCTAAAATTATGGAGAGGTTTAAACCAAAACGCAGAGGACATTATTAGTGATACCGTACAGTAAATGATATTTGTCTCCGAAAGAGTCAACCCTTCTTGATTTTTTTCATTCCACCAATCGGTGAAACGTGTCCAAAAGGACATCACGTGGGAACAAGTTACAAAAAGATGTTTTAGAGTTTGTTTCTCGGTGCAAAGATGGCATTGTTCGCTTAAAATAATTAAATCCCTGAATAATGTAGCGTTTGTAGGCAGAATGTAATAGATGATTTTAAATTGGATGATAGCAAGTCTAGTATCTTTAAGAACAATTTTCTATTGTCCAACTTCAAAGTGGATTTACTCGGGAACCAATGAAAATATCGAAAAAGCCTCACACTCTTTGTTAGGCCATTAACTCTTGAGCGACACGGACCAGTTTGTTTTGATTTTCGCGCTGACACGGAGGCTGGTAATTCAGAGAAGCAAACACCGTCGGTTTTGCGTTTAAGGCTCGCGCACGCTTAACTAAAGCAAAAAAGGAACAATAATTGTTATTTTCACAATCTACAATTTATTAGCTTTACAGTGATATATAGGTTTCTAGGGCTTCATAAAAATGGCGCGTGTACGAAAGATTTTTGGGAAGGCACACTCGAAGGTTTACAGTTAAAGGGAGCAATCATTTACTTTAGACAGAACAAAATGGACGCCTGTTTGGCCATGAGTTGGGATGTCTGTGCGCGTGCAACGCGTCAAAAGTCAGGGAACTGGCCGTTTATTCTCCCAAAACATTTTATATCATCTCGGCTGTGTACAGATAGGCGAAAGAGTTTTATCAGGTCAACAAATACATGGCAAAATCCTCTGAGGTATTAGCATTTTATGTGCACTTTAATAAAAGGTTTTGTTTTGTTTTTCTAAAATCCAGCACTTAACCTATATTAATTCATTTATATTAGATACACATGCTTACTATACACCATTTTTATGTTCTAAGTATCTGGAAAAGTTAAGAGATGTCAGTTCTGGAGTTATCTTTTACTGTCAATATGATTGGTGGAATTTAAATCCACCTGCTTTAATAAATGACATTCATTTTCTATTTATGTTAAAATTTAAAGTTCTTGCGTTAGTCTCTGTTCATAGCATAAAAGATATAAAGACATCTTCAAACAAGCAGTAGACATCCCAGAAATGATTTTGATTTTCAATTTTCATCTTCTTATGACTTGCACTAAGGGACATGCACAACCATGGTTAGGCGACTCGGACTGCCATCTGCCATGACGTTTCCAACGGAGACTTGCACATTCACTGCTGTGGTGGCGGACCCTGATCATGATCTAAATATTCGAAAATTTGAGGTGGCTCTGAACCCATTCTCAAGAATTTTTTGAAACTTTGCAAAACGTTGTATCTTAACATTCTAAGACATGTAAGACATGGGTGTCATCGAGCTCGTTTCAGTTTTAGGTTATACTGTTACTATGGTAATCTGTTACGTCATGGCGATAACCATAACTTGTGTAACTATGATAGCGTGTTTGCTGGATACCATTATTGTAGCACTAACTGGTAAAGAGTGGTAGTATTGATCCATCAAAATGTTATAAGTACTGGAAATTACTTAGAAGGCCTACGGTTGATTTTCTTGCTCTAATGTAACTGGGTGGTTGTACCTTGTGAATGAGTTTATGGCCAGATTTGACCTTAACTAAGGGTTTAAACAAATAATCTGAACTTGTACTACTTTTTTCAACTTTTCTTTTATTATTGCACTATTTACAAATGATCTATCATTACTATGCAAGTACAACATGCGACACAATTAATGCTTGTCGATGCTTACTTTTGGCAAGATTCATGACAGGAGAAACACCTTACTTGATCTATTAATCAGTACTTCATTACCTTTTCTATACTGATCCTTCTTACTCTTTGTAACTCATTTTGATAGATGAATAATTGTCGCCACAAATTCTCCTACATTGTCTTAACCTTACAGTCTATGCTACATGTGGTTTACGAGTGGAAGAAAATCGTGATTTGTTATTGCTACGCTGGTGTAAATGTCAGCTTGTAGCCGATCTATTCTGTATCACATAGATCACATATAAAATTATGTACCGCACATTTTTTGGCTGATGAAGGGTTGCACCCTTACATCCATCTAAAAATGCAGCAAAAGATCATCATTTGGCGCTGTTACGTCGGATTCCCTTTGATTATCATTTTTACAAACGGCTGACACAAAATAAAGGTCTTGCCGTTCACTTCATACTATTGAGACTGTTAAAAATGATTCTCTGAGTAAAAATGATTTTCTGAGACCGATTGATCTAATTCCACTGTTTTTGTTTAGCATGAAAATGATGATAGAGGCCTGGGTACTTATTTCGTTCCACTTCAAGCGTCGCCATCAGCACGCGGTCCAGTAGATCCCAGTCTTCTCCGCCCCACTTGTATTTGTAGTCTTCAGTGTTCATTCCTAGCGGTGTAAATTGCAACATTTTGTAGTACATGCGGACCTTATTACTTTGTTTAGTGTACAGTATATTATGGTTTATTATTTTTCCAATTAGTGCTGTATTTTGGTGAGCTCACACGCAGCGGTGAGTCATTGATAGAAGAAACGATTGAAAATATCATGCGGAAACCAATCAGTTTAACTAATAGATTTATTATGCAACGTTTTAAAATTTAAAAAGTTGAATTTAGCAGAGGTTTGCGCGCAGACATCGAGTCCGCGGCTTTCAATTGTTAAGAGATTATGTTTCTTATTTCCTCACCATCATCACACTTTGCGGGATAGAAAGCCTAGACAATGACGTGTCAACTACCACCCTCCCCTCCCCATTTCTAGATCTCCCCCACCTCGCGCTACTTTCCTCTTCTCCTCATTTATCCCCCACCTCACACTACCTTCCCATCTCAAACAAGAGACAGAGCAAATTCTTGTAAAAACATGGTTTTAAATATAGAATTTCTTTTGACTTACCCCCGACTCTGATCCAGTCTGATTTATAAATCCCAACAATTCCATACCCATCCATTTGCCAAAAGCCTCGATGTTCCGCAGGATTGCTTCCTTGATCCAGACGGTCGACTGCTGGAAAATAAACCATTCGACCTGCTATGGTATTCTAAGGGGAAATTATACGTTTTTAGTATTTGCATTGCCTATACTGTCTTGTGCCTACTTATTTGTGCAAAAATGTGTTTTGTTCTCTTGAACGAATCACAGTTTTTTCTTAACAATTAAGGAAAAATTTAGACTAACTACATTTTATCTTGAATGACATCGGTTGCAAAGTTCAGCTAATCCCTTTTCGGAAAAGCGCTTACAATGGTAAATATAGGTAAGTATTGTCTGAGCAGTTCCTTTTAGTCCTTTCAAGTAACTTGTGTATTATTTGGACAATAGAATACATTTATTTTGTTGAACTGGATCATCAATGTCTGTTATTCAGGTTCCGTATACAGCTATTTCAATTAACGTTGTCGGTCGGATGAAGGCTTTAAGGTGGCTCCAAGTAGTTTTTTTTGGTCACACTTCCCTTTTTGAATGCGCTTATACATATTCTTACTTTAGCTCAATAAATCTGAATTTGCTAACAGATGTTAGGCTTGGATGAAAGTTTTGGATGATGCTCTTTTTATGCTAATCAGCGTTTCCATAGCAACGGTAAACAAATATGGCGAAAAATAGTTTTTCCAAAACATCTTTCGATTTTGGGGCTACCCGCGACAAGCGAATAAATGCGCTATAATCTTTTATAGCACACTTAATGGGAAATTTCAAACAAATTAAACAGTTCGATTTTGAATAATTCGCTAAAACATTTTTAACACGTGTTTTTCGTGTTTAAAATATAAGCGGTCAAAACATTCAATAGGTCGCACAAATTATCATTAAGAGCAGTTCTCTGTAAGAATCGAGAAAAGTGGGAAATGAAAATTTTTGACCCCCCTTCATATTTTGCATGCAGGTAGGTCTTCAGGGGGGATGTTCAAAAATGACCTTTGTTAAGGTCGTTTCTTCTTTGTTACCATGGTAACACTGGATGTTTGTTGGTGCCACTAAACCCAATTTTGACCTCAGAAACTTCTTTAAAAAGCGCAAAATGTAAGACATCGTTTCTCCAGCCCATTAATACTCTACAAATCAAGACTTTCGCCAGATGTAAAACCTTTATTCTAGTTTACATTTATGCATGTGGCATTTTGTTACATCAGCTGTACATGAACTTAACAGACAAACCACGTGATGGTGTTTCAGCCATTTTAGTTGACGAGAAAAACTAGCAATACCTTTTCTTGAATTTTTCCAAAAGTACGCCGATTCTAGAACTCAAACTACGTGGCTAGTTTAAATAGATACTCTAGTTACTAAATCTATAAAAATCTCTGCGGGGCGGGTTTATCTTGAACTTTGGTTCGCTGAAGAAAAACCTTCAAAAATCATTTGTTGTAAACTTCGTTGAAATTAACATCAAGTTCATTCGACAGAAATCCTTTAAGAAAACTCAATCAGCCTTCAGGCTTAAAGTATAGCATGTACTCTATCAATGCCTGATCAAATCTACTGTTGATAGCCGTTATGTTTTTAAAAATCTCAATCCAAATAAAGCTTACTTTACTGTTTTCTGCAGTTCTCAACTTGCGAAGAACGAGTCGGTTCTTTCTGCCCAGCATACATTTTCTGCACAAATTCGGTTATCTAAACCATCTCTTGTGGCTGAGTATGCTGTTTGTCTTTCATTAACTCATCACAGTGCAAATAACAGCTTTTGTAGCACCTGGAAGGTCACTGAAGCAAGCCATCGTCGGAACCTTTGTTCGTCTAGGAACATTTCTAATCTGGATCTACGGTATATTTCTCCGTCACATGCCATCATTCGCTCCAAAAGAAGATAAAACGGTTTTCTGATTAATGCTTTAACGATCAATTACATTTAGCTAAGCATTTTACCGTCTTTCTTTCGCCTTTCTTTCGTAGTTCAGGCGGCCGTTCAGGCCACTAGTTCAGGCAAAGACATCTCTGGTCAGCGGTATAACTAGAATACGAATTGACTTCATAAAATGCCAACATGGCGTCCGCATCATATTGAGGTGCCAGAAAGAATTGGAACTCTTCTTTTGTTAGATTTTCTTTCTATTTACATGTAGATTACATTTCCCGTACTTTTCTTTGCTGATAAAATGAAAACGTGAACAAAAGGTGAACGACTGAATGCTTTTTTCTGATATTATAACTCTTGCTCTCTTCTGTAACTGACTTTCGTACAATATTTTCGTTTTTGTTAAATGCCTGTTCTGGGACTCAGTGAGCTACTTTTTTTATTTTATTTTTATTTTTTTGCTGCAAAAAGAAGGAAAGTACGAGCGGATTTGCTGTTTCCTCAGGAATACTTCAACTGTAAACAACTGAATTTTTGCGTCTTTAACTTTTCTTGGCATTTCGTTCGTTACCGCTTCCATCGCTTGTCCTCTTTTAGTTTATTTCTCTCTTTGCAAAAACTTGCTTTCAAGAAAGAACTTTTGATTTTCGCTGAATCTACTTGCATCTGGTTTTGACTTTAATGGCCCACAGCCATCAAAACAAATTTGGGCTAGCGCGCTCGCTACCTTAAAAACAGTTTAAAACTGCAGCTGTTCGGCGTTCCGGTTGTCTTTCTAACTTGCATATTCTTGCCACGCCTAACTTTGCGTCACTAACGTAAGTACCGTACTTACAGTGTTTCTGTAGTCCATAGTATCCAACAAAATAAATTTGTACACACTTTCTAGGGGAAGGAGAATATATATTTCAAGTAATAAAATTAGTGGCGCTTTCACTAGGAGATCTAGATAAGAACCGTAAATCCTCTATTAAACCCCCCGGGGCGTTTTTATTTCATGAGCGTTTGAGGGGGGCTTAATACTTAATAAACTAAGAAGGAGAGAGATTGGGGGGGGAGGGGGTATTGTAACGAAACGCAAGCAGTTCCATGACGACTTCAACACGGTCAAAGTGTGTAATTATGCGAACCCCACTTGAGTGGGGTTCGTACATATTTATGAGCCTTGTTTCCTAGTAACGGTTGACGTTTTTTACGTCACATCCAATTGAGAGTCTCAAATGCTGGCCGTAAAGGAAAACCGGTTTCTTGAGGTTTCGATTATCTGAAGCTGACATATATTTTTACGAAGTGGCTATTCGTACGGCACCCGTACGCGGACGTCGATTTGCTATTCGTACGGGAGTCCAAAACTTTCGACAATTTTCGATGTTATTCTTCACTTTTGTTGGTCCACAATATTTAAGTTCGTTTAGCTTTACGAAGCGCTTCTGGTAAGCGATGTTGAATTGGCTCAGACTATAAATTTGCTGAGTCTCTGTATACTCACGCGAGCGACTCATCGTGACACTTAGAAATATTTCGCGTCAAAGAATACTCCCGTACGAATAGCAAATCGAAGTCCCCATACCGGTGCCGTACGAATAGCCAATGCGACATTTTTAATACAAGTACGATTCTTTTCATTCAGAGGTCAAAAGATGGATGTTTTAATCTTCACAATTCAGAGAGATCTGGGGTGCTTACCATTAAGCCAAGAAAACCGGTATTTTCGGTTGGAAAGCAAATGGTACGGTTGATTTTCCGAGAATTCCGGTTGGAGCAAGTGGACAACCTTCAGAGGTTGTCCCGCGATTCCGGTTGGGACGATTCGACTGGAATTTTCCTTACCATTTGAATTTAGAAAAAATTCAAATCGCTAAATCGAGTTAACGGTCTGGGTACCAGGACGGAGAAATGGAAAATTTAAATGGTAAGTGCAATCTCGTCGGTTGGTCAGTAAATTTGGAAAATCGCTTACCATTATGTAACGGTCATCCCAACCGGTTTCCTGGAAAACCAGGATCGGGGATCGGGGATCGGGGATCGGGGATCGGGGATCGGGGATCGAGGATCGAGGATCGAGGATCGGAGATCGCGGATAAAATAAATATATATAATTTATTTATTTATTTTTTATTTATTTATATATTTATTTATTTTTATTTATATATATATATAAATAGATATAAATACAAAATAAAAAAAGTGATACATATTGTGACTCGCATACAGGACAATTTCACACGCCTGACTCTCAATTCCGGACTACTTGTTCATTAACCATTAACGTTAAAAACTGAATTCAATTTCCGCCTAAAATAGTCCAGTATGCGGCGCTAAATGTTGCGTTTGAGTTCTAATAACAAGCTAATAGGTCGTGTTTCGAGATACGCGTGATCTTGGCAAGATCGCGCCGAGATTTCGAGCTTCGCACCGCGACAGGTATACTACTGGTATACGTTGGATCACGTGAATGATCTTATCGGCTTAAACAAGTGAAGAAACAACGTATGTCACAGCGAAAACCTATGTGGAGCATACTGTCGATGAATTTCAGGAAAATATCTCCGTTTGATGTAGCACATACGTGTAAAACTACACTAGAGTCGCATTGTTCAAATTGTGTTTGCATTAGATACTCTGACCCCGACTCTAACTAGGTTTTTTCCACGTCAAGTTGACTTCTAGTTTTATTTTATATTTTTTATTTCGACTAGTCAGATTATTTTCAGTTGTGTTTTTTGTTGGAAAATGAAGCACTTTATCCCAGTGATACTGATCACAATAGCGAGCGGATCGGACGTGACTATAAGCTGTTCAGCAAAAACCGCGGGTGTCTCAATTCTTTAATTGCGGTTTTGCAACCGTGACAGCAAGGAAATAAAATATGTAACATGGTTGCTTTCCTATACACATCGTTTGGACAATATAAAGATTGTTGTATTAAAGTTTGTGTTCCGTTGAACTTAAAATGAATGAGCGACAACATGAACTGCGCGTATAAATAATTTCTCTGACAGCCGCCCTCCAGTTGACTGCGGTGTTGTTACAATGTATACAATCCGCAAAGGGATGGATCCCCGGGATGGATCATTATATTTTAGGCAGGTGGAGGGGCTGGCTGGGCAATGTTCTTTTCTCGTGACTAAACGCTTTGTATGAATTTTATTTCACTAGCTTGCTATATATTTCTTTGCTTTGTGCCGCTATGCAGGATTTTTATATTTCAGTCTTCTGCAAAAGTTGTGCAGGAATTCTTTTTTCATATTTGCCCCCCTTCCCCCCCCCCCCCCCCCCCCCCTCCCTCAAAAACAACATGGTTCGTCCCTTATTTGGGGGGAGGGAATATTATTTATTATTTCATATATCCGGTTTAAAGGGGAGGGGCTACTGGATGACCGGAGGATCGGGGATTCTTCTACTGTTAAAATTATGGAACAGCAAAATTTCTAGCAATGGCAGGAGACTCCTGTCCATGGTTTGTTTTTATCTACTCAAATAAACAACCGTGTTGTTTATTTATTACAAATTTATTACAAACGTTTGTTCGAGGGAGGCATCCTAACGGTACATTAATACATTTTAAAAGGTTATGTTTGTTACTAAATTGAAGCCTTTATTAAAGAATTGAGACACCCGCGGTTTTTGCTGAACAGCTTATAGTCACGTCCGATCCGCTCGCTATTGTGATCAGTATCACTGGGATAAAGTGCTTCATTTTCCAACATAAAACACAACTGAAAATAATCTGACTAGTCGAAATAAAAAAATATAAAATAAAACTCAGAAGTCAACTTGACGTGGAAAAAACCTAGTTAGAGTCGGGGTCAGAGTATCTAATGCAAACACAATTTGAACAACGAGACTCTAGTGTGGTTTTGCACGTATGTGCTACAGCAAACGGAGATATTTTCCTGAAATTCATCGACAGTATGCTCCACATAGGTTTTCGCTGTGATCTACGTTGTTTCTTCACTTGTTTAAGCCGATAAGATCATTCACGTGATCCAACGTATACCAGTAGTATACCTGTCGCGGTGCGAAGCTCGAAATCTCGGCGCGATCTTGCCAAGATCACGCGTATCTCGAAACACTACCTTTTAGCTTGTTATTAGAACTCAAACACGACATTTAGCGCCGCCGCATACTGGACTATTTTGGGTGGAAATTGAATTCAGTTTTTGACGTTAATGGTTAATGAACAAGTACTGAGTCCGGAGTTGTGACTCGGCAGGCGTGTGAAATTGTCCTGTATACGATCGCGATTCACAATATGTATCACTTTTTTAAATTTTTATTTATATTTTTTTATATATTGTTGTATTTATATTTTTTATTATTTTTTAATTTTTTTATCCTCGATCCCTGATCCCCGATCCTCGATCCCCGATCCCCGATCCTCGATCCTCGATCCTCGATCCTCGATCCCCGATCCTCGTTTTCCAGGAAACCATCCCAACCGGTTTTTTCCTACAAATGGTAAGCACCCCTGATCACATCTCGTTCGTGTAGGATTTTATGCAAATTTTAAGCTCTTGCCGTAATTTGAGCTCTTTGTTTACAAGTAGAAAGCGAGCCGTCCTTGCACGAAAGTTTACCATTTCAAAGCGAAATTTATTCGGAAAGACTTTAACATTAAGACAATTCCATGCGAGTGGTGTAAATCGACTGGTTTTATTTCGTTTTGGTATCCTGAGCCGGGCCCGGCCATGGTCGATCAAGTGATCAGTGATGCGTATTGTCATGTTTCCGTGTTTATTATTTGAATAAATTTCTGGAAGGCTGAAGTTGCATTGTAGCATTTTATAAACCATGGCGTTTACTCAAGAGATATAATTTATTTATCACTGGAGCAGGAACTATAAACAAGCTTCATTCAATATTTTTGCTCGAAAGGTTGAGCGTTTTCTTTTGACGCCATCTTTTACTGCGATCGTTTCTTTGCGAATCTCGCGCTCATCTTCGATCCTTCGATTTCACTCGGAACTCCAGCCATCAAATGAAACCATCACTGCCTCTCAGGTTGAAGAAACAACGGCGCAGACACACCAAACTCTATAATCATCGATCGCTAACGCTTCTGCTTTACAGTCAGGTTCAAAGTTTTCGAAAGCCATTCTCGTTCGCATGTTTTGTGTTCGCTGATTCAAAACAGGTTTTGATCGACGGAAAGAAACTGGACGAGTCAGGAGGAATGTCTGCATTTGGTTGCTAAGATACTAGTTAGTTCCAGGTCTCCCGCGGTATAGTATTAGGTCTAAACTGCGCATGTGTGGAATAAATAATGAATTACACACTTTGACCGTGTTGAAGTCCTAATGCACCACTCTTTTTTGTATTCATAAATTACAATAGGTTCCCACAACTTGACTTGTATGATACGGATGTCACTCCGCAGATCTCAATTTCGGACAGTCATTGCCCTCGTTTAAAACAGGAAGTATAGTACACTCTAGTCTGTTTCTTCCCAGTTTTTTGCTAAACCAAATCGCAACCATCAGAACGTTTCTCATACATGAATTTGTGCTCGGATTGCTGTACGGTAAAAAAATGTATCGGTACCGATAAGATAAACCGGAGACCCATAAAACCGAACTTGATGCCGGGAACTTTTGAACATCTGAAAAAGTAAACTTTGGTCATGCAGTTAAGATGAGGAATATTCTATTTGTTGGTGGTTTTCGTATTTTCTGATTTCATGCAAAGCTCAGTAGAATACAGTCTGCGGCTATTATTTCGTTTTCCGACGTCATTTAATGATCATTTTTGCTTCTTCCACTGAAAAATATAGCTGTCAAACGAAAACGCTCACCATACGGCAAACTGTTAAATATATTTCCCACCATTTTCTTGCCAGTAGTTGCTCTTGAGGTGATTTTCTCCTGATACTTAAGATATTTTTATGCGTCTCCGTTTGTTTCTTCAGCAGACACGTAATTCCTCGAATTTAATTTGCGTCAACTTCTAAGATATGCGGCTAAACTACTGGCCATTCCCTTACAGCCGATTTCACTGCAGTGTGTAGACCCGAGTTTTTCAGACACGATTCACCTGCTATGATTCACTCGTCATCATGATCAGACAAATGTGAATAAAAATTTACCCATAAACGGAGTTCAGAGTAAATACTGACTTCCTGAAATAGTCCATTAATGGATATCGCCAAAAATAAAACTAAAGGCAATACCCATGCATGCCTAATGTTTGGTATTTTGTTTTGTTTACGTGTCTACGTATCAGAAAACAAAAGAATGGGAATGTGTGCCCTTAGGCTGCTCAACGTTTTGTTCTTAAACATTGCTAACAACAGAATAGACAATTAGTGACAATGTAATAGGATGAGGACGAAATGTTAAGCACTTTACGAAGGAACTTCGTATTTTAGACTCTACCGCTGACCAGCAGAATTTTGCCTGAACTGGTAGCCTGGACTTGCGGTGAAATGCCTCGCTTAATGTGAATGACTGTAAAAGTATTAATCAGAAAACCGTTTTATCTTCTTTTGGAGCGAATGATGACATGTGACGGAAATATATGCGGCAAATCCAGAGCAGAATTGTGCGTGGAGGAACAAAGTTTCCGACGATGGCTTGCTTCGGTGACCTTCCGGATACTACAAAAGCTGTTGTTATTTGCACTGTGATGGGTTAATGGACCTCTACTAAAAACAAACAGCATGATCAACCACAAAAATGGTTTAAACATCCGAATTTTGTGCAGAAAATGTATGCTGGGCAGAAAGAACCGACTCGTTCTTCGCAAGTTGAGAACTGCAGAAAACAGTAAAGTAAGCTTTATTTGAATTAAGATTTTTCAAAAAATAACGGCTATCAACAGTCGATTTGATCAGACATTGATAGAGTACATGCTATACTTTAAGCCTGAAGGCTAATTGAGTTTTCTTAAAGGATTTCTGTCGAATGAACTTGATGTTAATTTCAACGAAGTTTACAACAAATGATTTTTGAAGGTTTTTCTTCAGCGAACCAAAGTTCAAGATAAACCCGCCCCGCAGAGAGTTTTATAGATTTAGTAACTAGAGTATCTATTTAAACTAGCCACGTAGTTTGAGTTCTAGAATCGGCGTACTTTTGGAAAAATTCAAGAAAAGGTATTGCTAGTTTTACTCGTCAACTAAAATGGCTGAAACACCATCAAGTTGTTTGACCGTTAAGTTCATGTACAGTTGATGTAACAAAATGCCACATGCATAAATGTAAACTAGAATAAAGGTTTTACATCTGGTGAAAGTCTTGATTTGTAGAGTATTAATGGGTTGGAGAAACGATGTCTTACATTTTGCACTTTTTAAAGAAGTTTCTGAGGTCAAAATTGGGTTTAGTGGCACCAACAAACATCCAGTGTTACCATGGCAACAAAAAAGAAATGACCTTAACAAAGGTCATTTTTGAACATCCCCCCTGAAGACCTACCTGCATGCAAAATATGAAGGGGGGTCAAAAATTTTCATTTCCCACTTTTCTCGATTCTTACAGAGAACTGCTCTTAAATTACCACAGAAAGTTTCCTCAGACTAAAATTATCACTCCCTGCAAATAGCTCTGACTAATTCCTCGGCAATAAAGAGATCGAGCTTTACATTCAAATGCAGTTTAAAAAGAGTGAAAACGTCAACCAAAACTGCATTTGAATGAAAAGTTCGATCTCTTTATTGCCGAGGAGTTAGTCAGAGCTATTTGCAGGGAGTAATAGTTTAAGTACGAGTCTGAGGAAACTTGCTGTGGTAATTTAATGATAATTTGTGAGACCAATAGGATGTTTTGACCGCTTACATTTCAAACATTAAAAAAAAAGTGTTAAAAATGTTTCAGCGATTTATTCAAAATCGAACAGTTTAATTTGTTTGAAATTTTCCCATTTAGTGTGATAGACTATGTAGATTATGGCGCATTTATTCGCTTGTCGCGGGTAGCCCCAAAATCGAAAGATAATTAGGAAAAACTGTTTTTCGTCATGTTTGTTTACCGTTGCTATGGAAACGGAAGAGCATCGCCCAAACCTTTCATCCAAGCCTAACATCTGGTATCAAATTCAGATTCATTGAGCTAAAGTAAGATTATGTATAAGCGCATTCAAAAAGAGAAGTGTGACCCAAAAATACTACTTGAAGCCACCTTAACCCTACAAGCCAAGAACGCAAGGTAGTATAGGACTTTTATGAATAAATTCACCATAATTAACAATAGGGAGCTAAAGCAACTACGACATCAACACCAAGGATTCTTTCTATATAAAATACTTTGCAGTTCTTTAAATTTTTTTTAGTTTGTCTAACGTGACTGGATTGTCCAGGAGCTTTTAAATTTGTAGATACGGCTTTTATGAAAATTTGATCATTTGACGTTGTTGTTTTGCAGTGAACGGCAAAGAAAGGTACCAAAATATAAAACGCACGTGCAGAGACATTGTTTTGTACCGTTCTCGCTGCCTCTGACGTCGTGGCTGCTTAATTATCTTCCCACTCAGTCAACTAAAGGAACGCAATATGATTCGTATCGGTTTTTGTTTCCCTCCTTTAAAAAAAGGATGCAAACGTCTTTAATACTGTCGCCCATTTTCCGTCGCGACCGCACTGACAACCGGAATCTTGGATGGTTATTTACAACTACCCATACTGCCTTGCGGTCTTGACTTTGAGTTTTTATCCGACAACGTTAATTAAAATAGCTGTATAGCTAACATGCATTCTTCCAAAACAACAAAATCACCAAACAACTCAAAATTTTATTTACTTACCTTTCGAACGCTGTCCATGATGTCTGCGGGTACATCAATGTGTAGATCAAAGTTGAGAATTATGTCATGCGCATTTGGGACAACGTCAGCAGCCTTGTTTAAAGCAAGAGTCTTGTAAAATTTTCCGGTTAAATTGACAATAGTATGCCTACTGCTGAGAAGCGGTGTGCTAAACGCCTTGCTCATATCAATGTCTTTACTTTCAAAATCAGCAATTATGACGTGAAAGTTCGTATCACCGGTTAATAAGCTGGCTATAGTGATCTGTTTAATAAAATAATGTATCCATATTCCTTGGTCCTTGACAGGGATTATGAAGTACACTTTGGCGCTGTTATTCCAGATCATTCCTTCAGGAAGACACAAGCTGTCACTTCCATTTTTCAGGTACACGTGTTCTGTCAGCCGAAACGATCGATTGGTGTCATTCAGTAAACCGAGTTTAAGATCCATCAAAAACCGATCTCCATTCCCGGGGTCTGGTTTTTGAATCACTTTGTAGATTTTCTTTAAATAGTAGTTCCTGAAAAAAGCAAGCAATTAGAAGAAATGAAGCTTAATATAGTACACTAGACAGAACAATTCAGGATTGGGTTAAATGATAATAACTTTGAAATGTTCTACCTAAATTCCATTAAAAACGGCAACATAAGAGGCAAGAAAATTTCACACATGGAAAATTCTTAAAATACACGAGTGTTAACGTTAAGACCAGTAAAAACAAAAATTGGAAAACGCGTGCGACCGCATCTTTTTCACACCAAAAATTCGCTATATCTTAGCGAATATCTACCGTGCGCTTGAGTTTGCTTCGCTGCAGAATTTATTGGAAACATACAACGAAAATCGTTCTTCGGCTCTTAAAAATGATAGAGCTGGCAATTAACAGTTCTCGAACTAATTTCTGCGTTTACAACCATTTTGTGAAGCAGTCGACAAGCAGCAAATTCGGCGCGGGCAAAAGGATGGAACATTTTCTTGAGCAACCCATATGGCACAATTCGCTAATTAGGATCGAAAACAAGCCCGTCTTCGATAAAAACCTCTTTTCTCTAGGAATTTCAAAGGTAAAGGATTTTGTGAAAGAACAATACAACTTCCTTTCCTACACAGATTTTATTGAAAATTATAAAAACATAATTGTCATTTCCAACCTTTAAAATATTTTGGACTTGTATCTGCCTTTAAACAAGTCAAAAATAGTAGCATCACTCAAAACCCTACTCTTTCAATCCCAGAAGATTCACTTCTTATCTTATTCCTTAAGAACGCAAAAGGAACTAAGGTCGTCTACAAAAAACTTGTCTGTAAAAAAACGTCCACCCCGGTGAGAAGTCAGGCGAAATGGAACACTACGGCCTCCCAAGAGGGATGTGTTGCTGATTGGAATGCAGCATATACCTTGGCTTTCAAGTGTACTAAAAGCACGACACTTATTAATTTTCAATATCGATTTCTGCATAGAATACTTCCCACAAACTCTTTTCTGACAAAGATTGGTATCACGCGAGACCCAAACTGCTCCTTTTGCCGTACTACTGAGGAAAATCTCGCTCATCTTTTCTGACACTGTCCAAACGTTCAAACTTTTTGGGAAACCTTGACTGAAAAGCTTGCTGATTTCGACCTTATTCCTAGAGACTACTCGATGGATATCGCAGTTTTTTTTAGACTTAAAGTCGGATACCTCTAATTTTTCTCTTCAGATAAATTTCTGCTTTCTTCTAGCCAGATACTACATCTGGGGTTGCAGACCCTGCAACAGGACCCCTAAGATAAAAATGTTTTTGAAGACCCTTCAGTCCCAATATAAAATTGAATTGTACAAACGAGTACCTACAAACAATCCTACAAACAAGAAATGGGACCCTTTGGTCCCACTTTTCAATGGTATTTGTTAGTTTTTAATTGGCAAATGTATATATGTTCCCAAATTACCAGCTCTAGAGACGGCTTTCTTGTATTTGTGTACTGCTCCAATCAAACTAATGGCTTTTGTGACCAATTAACAGTTATGATCTTTAAGAATATTATATTTTACGTAAATTAAGAATATTATAATTTACTTTACGTTTATTTGAGTTTACGTTTTTTTAGTTATTCTCTTTTTCTACATTTACTTGGTAACGTAACTAGTGTAATTAGTGTAATTGTAACTAGTGTCTACTACTGTTGTTAATTAGTTTTTGGTATTGTAAAAAATTAAAAAAAAAACAACAACAACAACAACAGTGTAAACAAAAACAAAACATAATTTTAATATTTAATAAAATGAAAAAAAAAAAGGATGGCCGTTAATGAATATATTACCTTGACAGCAAGGAGGTCATCAACTTGTTCACAATGGACTCAACTCTGTTCTTGTTTATAAGTGGGCTAGGTTGGAACCAACTCCAGGGACTGCCTCTGCACAACATGTCAGTATCGTCTTTTGGAAAGACCAATGATTCGGTAATCCGCCACCAACCCCAATACTTTGGTATCTTATTTCGCACCAAAAAACTGGGGTTGTAGGGACAAGCTGGTAGTGAGATAAAGTTTCTTGCCATCGATTCGACCACTTCCTTGTTGCGACCACTTCCTGTTTGTTGTCTGGTTGAGTTTTCCAAAACAAACAAGGCGAGCTGTGGTTCAGCGGGATCGGAAAATGATCTTTTTGAATGAGTGAAGAGCAACAAATGTACTATGTAAAGTAAGCTCGCTACCACTAAACAAAAGAAAAAATATCGCATGTGAAATGGTCTTCTTGGAAGACGAATCCGCAAAAAGCCCATCAGTGTTCGACGTTTTTTCTTCTTCCTTCCTAGAACAGGAACAACAAATTCTGGTTATCAAGTCGTATAATAGAATGCGTAATCAACGCTTAGAGATGAAATTAAAGTCGAGTGAGGTCTTAAAAGTACTCGCTGAAAATAGGTAATAGGCTCATGGTTGAGAAAAGAGAGATTGTATCCACGGTTGTTAAGGTAACGTGTAAGTTCATTGGTACGTAATGTGAAGGTCTCGTCGGAAGAGCATATACGTCGCAATCTGAGGGCGAGGCTAAATGGAATGGCTCGTTTGGTGTGTAAGGGGTGACATGAAGAGTGTAGGAGGTACTGATGTTTGTTTGAGGCTTAGTATAGAGATCTATTTCAATTTTGCCATAGTTAAGAGATACCTTGATGTCAAGAAAGGGGATAGCCAATATGGATGAATGGGACGATGTAAATTGGATAGTGGGATGAAGGCTGTTAAGGTAGGAGATGAAATCAAGTAGATCGTCTTCTGTTTGTGTCCATATAATGAAGATGTCGTTGATGAAACGCCACCAACTATTTGGCTGATGAGGTGCACGTTTGAGTGCGTCAGCCTCAAACTTCGCGAGGATTAGATCAACGTATGATGGTGCCATGCGTGTTCCCATAGCTGTGCCGTGTGTTTCTCCTTTGTCAGACATGATAACTGGGAGTGATAAAAAAATTAAACTTGCCGCCAAAACGTTTCTTTTGTCCGCCATCTCGTTTCTTGTGCTTAGTGGCCGCTCAAAAGATAGCCCACTGACTATCCCGCATAGGTGAGTTGCATGTAAAGGCGGGCTATATTTACCCTCCTAGCCGGTACGTAGTCCGGTTAGCCGGGGCACCCTGCCTCCCATATTGTATGTAAACAGGGCCTTATTCGATTGTTTCGGGTAACACAAAGCTACATGAGATTTGATGAGCTTTAGGAGAACTGAAAGTACCCTTCAAAAGAAAGTAGCATAGAAACTGATGGTACAGTTTGAGGCAAAACTACTTCGAGTGACCTCGTGTCAGAGTTGTGTACCAGGTTAAAATTAGCCCACAATATTGTTATGTGCATTATTTTTGTTTCAATTAACTTTGATTAGTAAATGCAGTCTATTATTGTTTCTCTGCAGCAAAGTATGTGCAAGTGAAGGAAAAAAGGTCCAGCAGTACAAGATGCATAACAGGGCTGATTCACAAGGATAAGGGTACGTCCCATTGACTGATTCCGGAGTAGGAAGATGAAGAATGGTTACAAAATATCGCGTTCTTCGAGATTTGGGAACCACTAGAACACTAAACTTCTGCGGTGTAGGTTGTTCGAAACTAAACTTGAATGTGATGTTAAAGGGATGGTTTCACAGTTCGGCGCATGTGCACAGATTAAAATGCTTTTTTGGCTTTCTTGCCAATTTTATCGGTTAAAAAACACTTATCACATTTACTTCAATAATCACATACTATAATTAGTCCATTAATGACAAAAATTCACAGAACATTTCAACGGATTATACCGACAAAGTCAACACTAAATAAAACCTTTGACCCGAAGGATTTATTCTACGCTCAGGTGGCTTTCATGGCGCACATGGGTATGTAGTCATCCATTTAATCAGCTAACTGACCGCGACATTTGCACGGCAAATTTCCCGCTAACGTTATCTACTCGCTTCCGATCGGTCTAAACGTACAATGAAATTAAATCGGTTACGTCATAGCTTGCACATGCGACGAAAACCCTTCCTTTAAGTATCTGCTCAGTTTGCCTTTAATATTTAGATATCATCTGGGAGGTGCACAGTAACTTTCATTTCCGCCAAAAAAATACAAGATGTCAAGATGTATTCATTTTAATACTTGACTGCTTAAAATTTGGACACAAAGCAACTTTATCAAGGTGCCAAAAAACATCTCCAAGCATCGTAATTTTCATATTGAACGAAAATCGAAATCTAGGATCAAGGATTCATGAATCAAATTGAATGGCCATGATTGCGAATAATTGCATAATCAAGAATTTACACCAGTAATAAATAAGTTCACTGATTTAGTTTTCATGTTTATATAAATTTTTCAAGTGATTTTACTTTTGGCCAAAAGTTGATCAATCCTTAGTATATTAATTTTCAAAGGACCAAAATGATACTTTATCCTTAAAGTTTGGCATTTAAATTCTTGAATTTTGATCCTTTTAGGGGTCACCAAATTACATGCATACAGTTGTCATCTGTTTTATTTAATATTTTTATTAAGAAAGAATTAATCAATTCGAATTGTATATTTTTATATTATTATAGGGTTTGAACCATGTTTTAAAATTATTTGTAAGGGATTTAGAAACTATATATTTCAAATATTTTTTTATTGTATTAAGACAAACATAATAATGAATAAACCATTTATTGCAAATGCGACGCCTGTTGTTTTTAAAATCTTTTAAAATCTATTTTGAGTGTGTTTTCAGGCTCTTAAACCCGATTTAAATACTATTTATAATGTAGTTTGAAAGATCACCTATTTTCTCCGTTCACGAAATGTAGACGCGTTTCAAAATACGTTACATTAGTGTTTTAAACAGGTTTTTAAAAATATCGTTAAAATAAGTCAAAAACTACTTAAAACCTATATTTTAAGCACTAATTTTAAACGTATTTTGAATACAAATACATTCAAAATAGCTTTTCAAAAATTTGTAAACTGTTTTGATGCTAATTTTCCACTATTTTTGAAGGTTTTAAATCCTATTTGAAATATATTTTAAAACGTTTCAGTGGATCTGAATTCATCAAAACTACACACAAAAGAGTAAGGTAAAGGGAAACTTTTGCAAACATTTTTCAGTAAACTGTTTTGGTCAAACAGGGAAAAGGCTGAAACCTACAAATGATTATAACTGACAACACCAGAGAGGACGTTTTTTAAAAAATCGAAATTTGAATACAATTATTCTGCTCCCAGACGCGCTGTCTAGCCGTGTCTGTTCGATTATTTATCTCTTTTCAGTAAAATATCGTTTATAGTTATTCTTTGCTTATGCATAAACTCTGAAATAGAAAAAAAAGTAGCAATTTCAAATTTCTCGTGGATCGGCAAAAGCCACCGACTCGTTTCGTGATCGAAACCTTTCAGCTAATTACTCTTGCGGTTTGTTGCGGTTACGTCTCGAATCTGATTGGTCGCAGAACAATATACATTCCAGAAATAATTTTAGGCGTTCACGGTTTTATGGGTTTCACTGTAAACAGGTTTAAGCATCGAAAAAAAATGGCCAAAAACTACTTAAAAAACATGATTCAAATACATAATTTTCAAAAATAGATTAAAAATAGCTGGAAAATAGTGTTTGGTTTGGTAAGGGATAGCTGTTACAAGGTCTTCTATGAATGGCTGAACAAACAACAAAACAATGGGCACTAGCCTTGAAAACAATAAAGCTGCTTGATACCCAGGTGCAATGAAATTAGAGGTTCTAAAGAGCTGCTTGGTATGTGCAAGAAATCGAGAATTTTCATCGCTTTCTCTCAAATAGTGTGCTGTCTCGCTAAGGCTCGCCAGCAATTACGCTGTGATCAGGCATTGTTTAGGTCGGTAAACCGAGGTTAAAATGACAGATATATCTGCTTGCGGTGGCATACTATTTCACTTCCCGCTGTGTTCAGATCGCTTTATTTGAATATGCTTTGACTGCTTTTTAGCTGTGGCACAAAATAATCCTGATAAAGCCTTCGATCCGAACGGCGGGCAATCCGACATGTAGACTTGGCCATGACCATGCACGTTTAGCACACCATGTATTTCGTAATGCAATTTGAGTTAAAACTATCCGGTTGCCTCAATTTCTTGAAATGCTGTAGCAGAGTCTAGCAGTAACAGCTGCTGAAATCTTGAGGCTTCTGTTTGCCGCTGAAGAGCTAGAAAATAAAAGGCAGTGAACAAGAAAGCCACGGCTTCACTTCTAATAGGTCTAATAGCGGGCTTTTTTTTAGAAATTACATCCCATTCGATTTGTTGCATTGGCGAGTCGAGTACTTGCGTTGCGCGTTAGCAGTTTTTTAGCGAGTATACTGAGTATAAACACTGTGCGAATGACTATTAAGGTTGAGTAACTTGACCTCAGTAAATTGAAACCTCGGTAAACGTTTAAGGTGTTTCCCTCCAGTTTCCATGCAGTCACACCGAACATTTTTGAGCGGCCGTTTAACTACCTTTCCTTTATTAAATTAGAATGAAACTTACACAAAATATTTTACATAGTTTAAAGTTTATAAGAGTTTAACAATTTTGTACATCGCATATAAAATTGCGGAGATAAACGAGAAACGTTGAAATCACTTGAGTCTAAATTCCGAGCGATTGCGATGGCATCTAGAAAAATCAAAACTATTACGATAAACTATGACACATGACAAACAAAATATCTAAAAATTAGAAACTTTTGTCAAGCCGATTTTGAGTAAATCAGAAAAACATTTCGAACTTGTGATTTTGCATGTGTATGAGCACATCTATAAGTTCCTCAATTTTAAAGCTTACAAAAGTTTAATTTCTCAATCTCAAATTTCGGCCAAAATGTGTGTTCAGTGTATGAGATGAAACTGTGAAAGTTTCAAAGCGTTTCTCGTTTTAGTTTGGGAGATTCGATTTTCTATAGGAAACCATAGTTTTTTGACTGAGTCCTTGATATTGCAGTTTTAGCACTTTTCTAAATATTTCAAAAACCGCGGGATAGATTTTTTTAAACTTTTATGGTCGTTTCTTTATAATATGAACAATATTGTGTCGAAGTTACATCCTGATTGAAACATTGTAACATGGTCAAATAACATAATAAAGTTTAGGTGAACTTTATTATTTTATTTGACAATGTTGTAATGTTTCAATCAAGATGAAACTCCGAGACAATGTTGTTCATATTATACAGAAACGACCATAAAAGTTTTAAAAAATTCCATCTCGCGGTTTTTGACATATGTAGAAAAGCGCTAAAACTACAATATCAAGGACTTAGTAAAAAAACTATGGTTTTCTATAGAAAATCGAATCCCCAAAACTAAAACGAGAAACGCTTTGAAACTTTCACAGTTTCATCTCATACACTAACAATTATTGTGCTACTGCCACGAAAGAAAAAAATATATAAGCATTAAACTTAAGAAAAAACGCCTGTGCTGACCCTGTGAGCTAACGTCACACTAAACCTGATTGAAAACGTATTATAAAGACTTGTTAGAAGAAAAATTATAATTAACAAACTGTGATTTATTTTGCCATACTTTACAATAGCAACACATCAGACAATGTGTATCAGACTGATAAAATTACTAATTAATCGCATCAATAACAAAATTCGAGATTAAAAAGTCCATGTCGACCCTTTTGTAATCAAAACGTCTAGGATATTTTCTATCAGTTTGAAAGTAGAAGGAAAACAGCAAAAAAAGAACCCATCCAAGTGCAACTGATTGACGCGCGCGCATCTTAGGTGTCCACCAATTACAGCCATCTAACTAGAAATACGTGTCTCGCAGAACCTCGCGAAGCTCGGGGGAGCTAGGATGCACTGCAAAATTTTAGCGATGTGGGAGGGAGAAATGGAATTTCTGATTTAAATGGAAAGGTTGGGTTGCTTGCTGGCAATGGCCTCAAAATTTAAAGTTGAGACATTTTCGTTCCAGTCTCTTCCATTTAACTTGTACTTTGTGCCCTGTCTTCCTAAAATAAAATAAATGGGAGCTGGTGCTGGTCAGTTTTGGGTTTTGAGCTGTGGGTCGCTGTAACTGCTATGGGACTGTGTCGGTACCAAACGATCCTCAGGCCCTTCCTCCCCCCCCCCCCCCCCCCCCCCCCAATTTTTGTCAAAAGGAAAATTGGTCTGAAAGTGGATGTATAAGTGCTGTTGTGGACATGGGTTCAGGACAATATGCAGTGGTATTCTGTTTATTTTGATTGTCTCAATTAAATTCCATTTTTAAAGATTGTGAGTGCTATCTCCCAAATTAACCTGTTCCCTTTAGATGCTGCTATAGTTTTTGTTCTATATACTGGGTATCAAATAATTGGTAACCCAATCCTGTATTTGCTTGAATGGTTGAGATCACAGGAGGTTACTATGTTGATGTACATTCTCCTTACTGGTGTCAATACAGTTCACATAGCCATATAACTATAGTGAATTTGTAACTCTTGTTGAAGGTGATGAGGTTCTCAAATTGCATAATCTATGTACTTGCTCGTACACTGATATTGTGAGGAGATTTAAAATACTGATCACTGTTCCAATAATAAATGTGAAGCAGTAATGTTGATGTGTCATGTGTTTACCTACATGTATACAGTTGCTACACATTAGCTGGCCATGATTGCTAACAGAAAATTATTTTTTCCTAACAAAATGTTTTTATCCAAATTGTAAACAGAAATTCTTCTTACTAAACCATTGGAATGTTATTTCTTATTGAACTATTTTATGAAGAATGCTGTAAACTCAAGATACCGTATATGTATACAAAGCACATTTCACTCAGTTCATTCATAATGCTACATCATGTAAATGTTGTATATTTGGGAAATCATTTCTACCTGTGTGATCTGTAGTTTTGCACATATATCTGTAGTTTTGATCATTTAAAAAGTTCCTTAGTGACCTTAGTGAGAATATCTAAAAACATCAAATTACAGTGTGAACTAAGAGAATTATTTTTCAGTGTTTGATTATCCTCTCAGTAGTTTAGCCACTTAAAATCTTTTTGTTTTTTGTTTTTTTTGCAAAAGCCGGTGATTTGAGCTACATTTCTTAATCGCTCTTCTTCACTGAGTCTTTCCTGTAATCAGTGTTTGCTTTTCCCTACCGTATCAGGTATGAAAGATATTCGTCACGAGTATTTAGCTGATCGTGTAATTCTTGCCGCCTCTCGTTGCGTCCACAAACAGAATCATTTTGTCCAACACTTCCAGTCGGTGTCGCCTCTCCTGATCGGTTTCGTTCAGAATTCTAATGGCGGCATTTTGTCAAGGCGTTTGAACCTAGTCAAACGGTGTGCCTAGGCTGTTCGAAGTCTTTGTAATCTATGCTCTCGTTGTCTCTTCGTTGCTCGATCTCGCTGAATTTCAAGTCACCGTTCAGCGGAGTTTCGGTAGTTAATTTTCTCGAACAAGGATTTCCAGCCACTTGTTGAATTCAGCGTTGTTGTGTTTGCTGTTCTTTCTCATTTCCATCAAAAATTGGTTGTGTTTCACCGAGAGTAAATGGGTAAACGGCCGCCGGCACGGCCGCCATGAATAAACATGAGTGCGCCATTGTCAGCGGTCGCGATTTTTGTTGCCAGGCAACTGCCGGACACCATCAAGTATATAAATATATATATATATATATATATATATATATACATATATATATATATATATATATAAATATATTTTTCGCTCGAATTCACGCGGCTCAGCTCCCGAGGGACGACAAATTTATTAACCTCGCTTCGCGAGGAATTACAAAAAAATTGTACAGTGCGTAATTTGGATCTGACCAAGATGTCGCTAAGGTTGTCAGTGCGTCGAATGGTAACAAGAGGTGTAGATTTAAAAACATTGGCACAACGTTGGGAAGAAGAGAGATTGTTGACATTTTTGTGGATGATGAACACGACTGTGTGAGTCAGTTGTGGTTTCGCTGGGTTTATGTGTGTCATTGCGTGTAATGGCGTAAACACGTTGTATCTCATGGTTGAGAAAAGAGAGATTGTATCCACGGTTGTTAAGGTAACGTGTAAGTTCATTGGTACGTAATGTGAAGGTCTCGTCGGAAGAGCATATACGTCGCAATCTGAGGGCGAGGCTAAATGGAATGGCTCGTTTGGTGTGTAAGGGGTGACATGAAGAGTGTAGGAGGTACTGATGTTTGTCCGTAGGCTTAGTATAGAGATCTATTTCAATTTTGCCATCGTTAAGAGATACCTTGATGTCAAGAAAGGGGATAGCCGATATGGATGAATGGGGCGAAGTAAATTGGATAGTGGGATGAAGGCTGTTAAGGTAGGAGATGAAGTCAAGTAGATCGTCTTCTGTTTGTGTCCATATCATGAAGATGTCGTCGATGAAACGCCACCAACTATTTGGCTGATGAGGTGCACGTTTGAGTGCGTCAGCCTCAAACTTGGCGAGGAATAGATCAACGTATGATGGTGCCATGCGTGTTCCCATAGCTGTGCCGTGTGTTTCTCCTTTGTCAGACATGATAACTGGGAGTGATAAAAAAATTAAACTTGCCGCCAAAACGTTTCTTTTGTCCGCCATCTCGTTTCTTGTCCTTAGTGGCCGCTTAAAAGATAGCCCACTGACTATCCCGCATAGGTGAGTTGCATGTAAAGGCGGGCTATATTTATCCTCCTAGCCGGTACGTAGTCCGGTTAGCCGGGGCACCCTGCCTCCCATGTAAACAGGGCCTTATTCGATTCTTTCGGGTAACACAAAGCTACATGAGATTTGATGAGCTTTAGGAGAACTGAAATTACCCTTCAAAAGAAAGTAGCATAGAAACTGATGGTACAGTTTGAGGCAAAACTACTTCGAGTGACCTCGTGTCAGAGTTGTGTACCAGGTTAAAATTAGCCCACAATATTGTTATGTGCATTATTTTTGTTTCAATTAACTTTGATTAGTAAATGCAGTCTATTATTGTTTCTCTGCAGCAAAGTATGTGCAAGTGAAGGGAAAAAGGTCCAGCAGGTACAAGATGCATAACAGGGCTGATTCACAAGGATAAGGGTACGTCCCATTGACTGATTCCGGAGTAGGAAGATGAAGAATGGTTACAAAATATCGCGTTCTTCGAGATTTGGGAACCACTAGAACACTAAACTTCTGCGGTGTAGGTTGTTCGAAACTAAACTTGAATGTGATGTTAAAAGGGATGGTATCACAGTTCGACGCATGTGCACAGATTAAAATGCTTTTTTGGCTTTCTTACAAATTTTATCGGTTAAAAAACACTTATCACATTTACTTCAATAATCACATACTATAATTAGTCCAAACAAAGCGAAGGATGACAAAAATTCACAGAACATTTCAACGGATTATACCGACAAAGTCAACACTAAATAAAACCTTTGACCTGAAGGATTTATTCTACGCTCAGGTGGCTTTCATGGCGCACGTGGGTATGTAATCATCCATTTCATCAGCTAACTGACCGCGACATTTTCACGGCAAATTTCCCACTAACGTTATCTACTCGCTTCCGATTGGTCCAAACGTACAATGAAATTAAATCGGTTACGTCATAGCTTGGACATGCGCCGAAAACCCTCCCTTTAAGTATCTGCTCAGTTTGCCTTTAATATTTGGATATCATCTGGGTGGTGCACAGTAACTTTCATTTCCGCCAAAAAAATACAAGATGTCAAGATGTGTTTATTTTAATACTTGACTGCTTAAAATTTGGACACAAAGCAACTTTATCAAGGAGACTGGGACTAGCATGGAGACTATGTAGACGTGTTGCGATGTGCTCCGGTTGAAATGACTTTTTAAACCCTTATGTCTGCTAAGAGAAAAGTCCGAACATCATCCTCTGACGTTTCTACTAGCTGTTCACCGAATGAAAAACGTACACGGGAAAATATTGAAAGTACAAGCGAAACAGACGAAGCCTTTGAAACGCTCAACATGGCTGAAGATCTGGGCAAAAGATCGAAGACGTACTCGCCAAACTAGGAAAGTTAGATATCATCGAAAGCCGACTAAACGATGTCTTCACGTCGCTCTCTAATATAGAGCAGTCCATTAACAGGTTGGAAAATGACGTTAAAACCTTAAAGGTCAAAACCAAACGCCTGGACGAGTCTTTCAAAGAGCTTGATGAAAGTGTTAAATTTAATGAAGAAGACATTTCCGACCTAAAGCGCGACACGAAGGCGATCAATTTTGAGGTCAAAGAATTAGAGAAACAGATGCTTTATATGGAAACGTACTCCAGAAGAGAAAACATCAAATTTATCGGAATCGATGAGGAATTTGTTACTTCTCAAAGCGACGCTGCGTCTAATAGCCATCAGCAACAAGGTGAGGACACTAAGGAAATTGTATATAAGTTCATGGAGAAGGAACTTAAAATTAAAAATCCTCGTGACAAGATCGAATTCCAGCGTATCCACCGACTAGGCAAGCCTAACAGCTCCAAATCGCGACCAATAATTGCCAGGTTTCTCCGTTATTCGGATAAAGAACTCGTTATGGATCATGCCCGCAAAAACCTACAAGGCAAGGATTTCTCTGTGTTCGACGATATCCCGAAACCACTGTACGAAGAAAGGAAAAAACAATTAAAAAAAACTTAAACAGGCAAGGGAGAAAGGCCACACCGCCTATTTTAGTAAGGTTCATCCTGATAAACTTTTTATTAATGGTAAATATTTTGCCCCAGATAAACCATTAGATTAAATACTTTTCTCTATGGCGATATATTATCTTTCTTTTTCCTACTGCGCTATAGTTATTCCCTTGCAAACTAGAATTATATCGGTTTCGCTAAATTTGCATTAAGTCAACAACTCTGTGACATAGGCATTATTCAATGTGTTAGGTTCTTTTCTTTTCAAACCTAACCTTTTTTTTCTCATTGCTTATTATGTTTGTCGTTTCTTTCGGAGTACAAAAAAAGTAACACGTTTGGCTAGGTAGAAATGACGCCCATACATCGTGTTATGGGGCATGTTGTCGGTTCGTTATGTATTGTTTTATGTTTTGTGTTATATGTGTTTATTCCCAGTCGCCAAATATTTTTATTCATATTCATCACTCCTTTTTTTGTTGTTGTTATTTTTGTATTTTTTAGGTTTTTGTTTGTCTGTCTTGTTTTTATATGTATGTAAACTTTCCAGATGCTTTAAATTTCAAAAGCTTTATATCCTTCATTTGTCTTTCACGTTATGGCACCATTTTTCATTGTTTAGGTTGATTTTAACACTATTATATGAATATGGCTAATTACAATTTCAATTTATTATCTCTGAATGCTCGAGGGATTCGCGACTTTTTTAAAAGAAAATCGATATTCACATGGATCAGTAATCAAAAAGCCGACATTGCTTTCTTACAAGAAACCTACAGCACTCGAGATATTGAGAACGAATGGAAGTTTCAATGGCGAGGTAAAATGTTGTTTGCACACGGCACAAATCATAGCAGAGGTGTCCTCATTCTAATTAATGATGAGCTCCATATGGAAATTAAAAATGTATTACAAGACACTGACGGTCGATATATAGTTGTAGAAGCAGTTATTCAAGACTCTCCCTTCCTCTTGGTGAATCTGTATGCACCAACAAACAGTTCTGATCAATGCAGGTTTTTCGAAGGCATTATAACTACATTAGATGATCTTGACGTTGACCCAGACTACCAGATTATCATAGGTGGTGATTTCAACACTCACCTTGATGCCAAACTCGACAATTTAGGAGGAAGAATTGAGACAAAACCTTCTGTGAGATGTATAAAAGAGCTGATGCTGGCGTACAATTTAATTGATATTTGGAGAATGCAAAATCCTGATAAAAAGAATTTTACTTGGACTCAAAAAACCCCGTTGATTAGACGTCGCTTGGATTACTGGCTCATCAGCACAGAAGCTCAGGATGACATAGCTAAAACGGATATTATTCCAGCTATAAAATCTGATCATTCGGCAGTTACCTTGTCACTCAATAGTCTAGATAGACAACCTTCCGGCCCCTCCTACTGGAAATTCAACTCTAGCCTCCTGGATGATGCTGTTTATGTTGATTTAATCAGTTCAAAATATCCTGATTGGCTAGCCAAATATGATGAAGTTAAAGACAAACGGATCTTGTGGGACTTAATTAAGTATGAAATACGACAAGTAACTATAAAATATAGCAAAGAGAAGGCTAGAGAGCGTAGAGCCCGTTTGGTGGATACTGAAAAGAAACTTAGACAATGCGAATTAGATTGCAATATGGATCCGTCCGAAAGAAACATTGCTAACCTTGAGGCTGCAAAATATGAGTATGAACTTCTGTATGATTACATAGTTCGTGGAAGTATTCTGCGATCTAGAGTAAATTGGTACGAGAAAGGTGAAAAAAATCATAAATACTTTTTGAACTTAGAAAAATCTCGATTTGGTAAATCTGCTGTTCGCCGTCTTTTCGATAGTCAAGGTAAAATAATCGTTAATCCACATGCTATAATGAAAGAGCTTCGGAAATATTACCAAAATCTGTATAGTTATCAGGAATCCGACGTGAGTGAAGAAACATGCATAGATTTTACTAACAACAGCGATATACCAAAACTAGCTGAAAACTTAAAGGGGCGATGTGAAGGGAAGCTTTCCCTCGCTGAGTGTTATGCTGCCCTTAATAAGTTTTCAAATGGCAAAGCTCCTGGAAACGACGGTATTACACCCGAGTTTTACAAACGCTTTTGGAATTTGCTGGGTCAACAACTAACTGATTCTTTAAATTATTCTTTTGATCATGGAGAAGTATCTAATACACAAAAACAAGCAATTATTAAGTTGATTGATAAGAAAGATAGAGACAGAAGGTATATTAAAAACTGGCGTCCAATTTCTCTCTTAAACGTTGATGTTAAAATTACCTCCAAAGCCCTCGCCCTCCGCTTAGAAAAAGTTTTACCAAACATTATACATGCAGACCAATATGCTTATGTCAAAGGCCGAACGATATTTGACGCCGTCCGTACAATTGATGATATCATGGAATACACCAAACTTATGCAATTACCTGGATTGATGGTTGCTTTAGATTTTGAAAAAGCCTTTGATTCCTTAAGTTGGTCGTTTTTGTTAAAAGCATTGAAGTCATTTGATTTTGGCGAATCCTTCATTAAATGGGTAACCGTGTTATACTCCAATATATCGAGCTGCGTTCTGAATAATGGTTTTTCAACCCAGATTTTCGAGGTACACAGAGGCGTGAGACAAGGCGACCCATTGTCCGCCTACCTTTTTATTATCGCTTTAGAACTGTTGCTCATTAAAATCCGAAATGACAAAGACATAAAAGGTATTATGATTGATAACAAAGAAATCAAATTAACAGCTTTCGCAGATGATTTAACTACGTTTCTACAAAATCTTACTTCTTTCCAATGCCTTTCGGTAACGCTTAACAAATTCGGAACTTGTTCTGGTTTAAAGCTAAATAATGAAAAAACGGAAGCTTTGTGGCTTGGAAGCGATCGAATGAATATAAATCCTCCGGACGTTTGTATTAAAAATTTTAATAAGCCTATTAAGATCCTAGGTATCTTTTTTACGTACGATTGGCGCAAAAAACAGGAACTTAATTTCGAAGCTATTTTGGAAACACTTACTAAAACTTTAAAGGGTTGGCAATGGAGAGGTCTTACTTTGTTTGGAAAAATTCAGATTATAAAAACATTTGTTATACCTAAATTTATGTTCCGTGCATCCCTTATTTGTCTCACCAAAGATATAATTAAACAAGCAAACTCTATCATATATAACTTCATATGGAGAGGAAAGGATAAGATTAAACGCCTTGCTTTGATAAGTGACTACAATAATGGAGGCCTGCGAATGCCTCATATACAAACATTGATCGATACTCAACGTATCATGTGCCTTAAGAAATATTCTGAAAATTATAACAGCCCATGGAAACAAGTCCTTTCTTTTTTTCTAAAAGATTACGGTGGTAAATTTATATTACATTGCAATCTTAACATCGCTGACTTACCTAACACTCTTCCAAAGTTCTATGTGGAATGCTTTACTGTATGGGCCAATTTTTCCTCGAAACCCATTCTGACTAAAGAGCACGTCCTTAGAGAGGTTATATGGAACAATCAATTTCTGCGTATCGGAGGAAAACCCTTTTTTTGTAAGAAACCTTATTCCAAAGGTATAATATCCCTTGCCGATGTTTTAACGAATAATGGTAAGCTAAAACACTGGTCCTTTTTTGAAAGTAAAGGCCTTAATGTCAATGACTACCTTATCTTCTTGGGCCTATTTAATTCTATTCCATCTTCATGGAAAAGCCTACTTAACTCCACTGCTGAGAGATTTGATGCCTCAACTATTGCCCAAGGTTCAGATCTTGATTACTCACTGTATTTTGATGTGAATGTCTCTCTTGACTCCCTTACCTCCTCGAAACTGTATTGGAAATTAGTTGAGCTGATTCAGGTTTTCCCATCGGCACGTTACAAATACACATCTTTGTTTCCTGACACTAACCTCGACTGGGATGTTGTTTACTTAATTCCGCATCTAGTTACCCTTGATACCAAGACAAGAATCTTTCAGTATAAACTACTCAATCGAATAATCTATACTAATACATCCTTATATAAAATGAAATTAGTTGAGTCGCCTCTTTGCACTTTCTGTAAAACACAAGAAGAATCTCTCGAGCATCTCTTTTGTCGCTGCAATTTCGCTATAACCTTTTGGAGGTCTGTTGTTCTCTGGATTAGGACGTTACATATTGATATTGATTTTTTGACAGATAGTGACATTATTTTCGGCCTAACACAAAAGAGGTCGCATTGGTCGCTTTTGAATCACATCATTATTACTGGGAAACAGATCATATACCAAAATCGTTTAAAACTATCATTACCGCTACTGTCTCATGTCACTAATAAATTAAAGTACATAGAATGTATTGAACGAGCAATTGCAAAAAAGAACAACAAACTTACAATCCACAGTGAAAAATGGAAGCCGTTAATAGATATTGAACGAACGATTGTATAAGCTTGTGTTTAATTACTTTTGCACTGCTGGAATCTACTGTTTTTTTAAAACTTTCGTCCACTGTAACGTAAAGTTAGGTATCGTAATGTGTTGTAGAGTAATGTAATGTAGTCAATAAGTTAATTTATTTTCTTTAATATAATTTTTTTTCCTAATTCAGTAGTAAATTGTAAGTTAATGTAAGAATAATAATAAAAAAAAAAAATAATAAAAAAAAAGGTGCCAAAAAACATCTCCAAGCATCGTAATTCGTATTGAACGAAAATCGAAATCTAGGATCAAGGATTCATGAATCAAATTGAATGGCCATGATTGCGAATAATTGCATAATCAAGAATTTACACCAGTAATAAACAAGTTCACTGATTCCTTTTTTATGTTGATATAAATTTTTCAAGTGATTTTACTTTTGGCCAAAAGTTGATCAATCCTTAATATATTAATTTCAAAGGACCAAAATGATATTTTATCCTTAAAGTTTGGCTTTTAAATACTTGAATTTTGATCCTTTTAGGGGTCAGCAAATTACATGCATACAGTTGTCATCTGTTTTATTTAAATTTTTTTTTATTAAGAAAGAATTAATCAATTTGAATTGTATATTTATATATTATTATAGGGTTTGAACCATGTTTTAAAATTATTTGTAAGGGATTTAGAAACTATATATTTCAAATATATTTTTATTGTATTAAGACAAACATAATAATGAATAAACCATTTATTGCAAATGCGACTCCTGTTGTTTTTAAAATCTTTTAAAATCTATTTTGAGTGTGTTTTCAGGTAGTTTGAAAGGCTCTTAAACCCGATTTAAATACTATTTATAAATTGTATTTTGAAAGATCACCTATTTTCTCCATTCACGAAATGTAGACGCGTTTCAAAATACGTTACATTAGTGTTTTAAACAGGTTTAAATATCGTTAAAATAAGTCAAAAACGACTTAAAAACTATATTTAAAGGACGTATTTTAAACGTATTTTGGATACGAATACATTCAAAATAGCTTTCCAAACGGTTTGCAAATAGTTTGAGAATTGATAACGCGTGTTTTTTTAAAAGTTTGTAAACTGTTTTGATGCTAATTTTTCACTATTTCAAAATACGTTACAATAGTGTTTTAAACAGGTTTAAACATCGTTAAAATAAGTCAAAAACTACTTAAAACCTATATTTTAAGCACTAATTTTAAACGTATTTTGAATACAAATACATTCAAAATAGACTGTAAACTGTTTTGATGCTAATTTTCCACTATTTTTGAAGGTTTTAAATCCTATTTGAAATATATTTTAAAACGTTTCAGTGGATCTGAATTCATCAAAACTACACACAAAAATGGTTTTTAAAATATATCTCAATATCGTTTTACAGTGAAACCCATAAAACCGTGAACGCCTAAAATTATTTCTGGAATGTTTATTGTTCTGCGATAAATCAGATTCGAGACGTCACCGCAACAAACCGCAAGAGTAATTAGCTGAAAGGTTTCGATCACGAAACGAGTCGGTGGCTTTTGCCGATCCACGATAAATTCTCAGTTTCACCGCCGATTTACAAACACTCTGAAATTGTTAATTTTTTTTTCTATTTCAGAGTTTATGCATAAGCAAAGAATAACTATAAACGATATTTTACTGAAAAGAGATAAATAATCGAACAGGCACGGGTAGACAGCGCGTCTGGGAGGAGAATAATTGTATTCAGTTTTCGATTTTTTAAAAAACGGCCTCTCTGGTGTTGTCAGTTGTAATCATTTGTAGGTTTCAGCTTTTTCCCTGTTTGACCAAAACAGTTTACTGAATAAAGTTTGCAAAAGTTTCCCTTTACCTTACTCTGGTGCGGAGAACAGTGCATGCAAATTTTAAAATTACACTCGCTTTTGATTTAGGTCTCAGTTCGGTAGTTGTGTTACTTTGGACCGACGGAATCGAAAACATCAAATGACGGCTTAACAGGTTTAAGGATCGAAAAAAAATGGCCAAAAACTACTTAAAAACATGATTCAAATACATATTTTTCAAAAATAGATTAAAAATAGCTTGAAAATAGTGTTTGGATTTGGTAAGGGACAGCTGTTACAAGGTCTTCTATGAATGGCTGAGAAAACAATGGAACAAACAACAAAACAATGGGCCCTAGCCTTGAAAACAATAAAGCTGCTTGATACCCAGGTGCAATGAAATTAGAGGTTCTAAAGAGCTGCTTGGTATGTGCAAGAAATCGAGAATTTTCACCGCTTTCTCTCAAATAGTGTGCTGCCTCGCTAAGGCTCGCCAGCAATTACGCTGTGATTAGGCATGGTTTAGGTCGGTAACCGAGGTTAAAATGACAGAGATATCTGCTTGCGGTGGCATACTATTTCACTTCCCGCTGTGTTCAGATCGCTTTATTTGAATACGCTTTGACTGCTTTTTAGCTATGGCACAAAACAGACCCTGATAAAGCCTTCGATCCGAACGGCGGGCAATCCGACATGTAGACTTGGCCATGACCATGCACGTTTAGCACGCCATGTATTTCGTAATGCAATTTGAGTTAAAACTATCCGGTTGCCTCAATTTCTTGAGTTGCTGTAGCAGAGTCTAGCAGTAACAGCTGCTGAAATCTTGAGGCTTCTGTTTGCCGCTAAAGAGCTAGAAAATAAAAGGCAGTGAACAAGAAAGCCACGGCTTCACTTCTAATAGGTCTAATAGCGGGCTTTTTTTTTAGAAATTCCAACCCATTTGATTTGTTGCATTGGCGAGTCGAGTACTAGCGTTGCGCGTTAGCAGTATACTGAGTATAAACACTGTACGAATGTATTAAGGTTGAGTAACTTGACCTCTGTAAATTGAACCTCGATAAACGTTTATGCGTAACACAACATAAGTAACAATTGTTGTGCTACTACCACGAAAGGATTTTATTCCCTGATCACCCCCGAATCTCGGGCACCACCACGCCGATTAATGGGATCTCCGCTGCTGTCCTATGTCCATACATGTTGACCGACAGCCACAGAATGATTTGTGTTTTTTTTTTGTCGACCACACTTAAAGGGGCTATGTCACCATTTTTAGCGTTACTTTAAAAAGCCAAAATACATCTTTATATTAGTGAAATTCCAAAAATAAGAATCCAGTTTTGTTTAAAATTATTTTACTAGTGATCTAAAAGTAAAAATAAGTGTCTTGGGCTGCAGATGGCCAGGATGGAAACGGATTGTATCTTGAAAAAATTGGGCCAATATTTTCAAGTTTATCGCTTGTGTCTTAGAAAATTCGTTAAAACTCCGATTATGGTTTATTTTCTCTGCTAAAATTCACTTGATATCTTCCTGTTAGTGTTCTTTAAGCATTTCGTGTACGACAAAGGTGAATAGTTTTAATTTGGGACGGTTATGACCCGAAAACCTCAAAATCACCGTGACATAGCTCCTTTATTAAAGGATTGGTTGATTGATTGATTGATGATGAAATGTCTTCATTCCGCTTGAAACAGGGTTCCAAATTGCAGCAAATACTGAACCTCCGAAGACGCATTTTATCATGTGTCACTTGAAAAAATGCTCCACGCTTATTGAATTGGAGTATTTTCATCAGCCTTGTCCAATACAATTGATTAACTCTAATTTGCGTGTACTAAAGATTATAATGTTCAGAGCGAAACAGCAGGAGGCTTTCTTGTTCACTTGATCGCTCGTTTAATTTACGTTTTTCTTGATGCACAAGTTTAAACAAGAAACCACTTAAATTGTGTAAATGTTTCCCAAATTTTCGATTTTTGTGAGTCAGTTTTTGTTTAATTTGTGATTAAGAAATCAGTGTTGCAGAGACCCACTTGTAATTCGCAAGTATACGGTTGACTGTGCATGTGATATATATAAATATATAACTATTGAAAGACAGACCCGACTAAGTAAACTCCTACTAAAAAAGAACTGACTGGAAACATGGAGATGTTAGGCTTGATTTACAAACTAATTAATTTACCTCTACATACCTCGGGATTTTGCCGAGAATCAAAATCCCGAGTGCGGCGTCCTTGTAGCGCCGTATATAAAGTAAAGTGAAGTAAAGTATTTACTGCTAAAATAAACAGTAGGTATACCAGATCAAATTTCGATTTGCCTGAACAAGGCGCGCACGAAATAAATGGGTAATGACGACGTTTCATCGTCGTTTCATCGCTTCATCATGGTTTCGCCCGCACGGAATTAACGGGCAATGATGCAGTAAAACAAATGTGTTACTGCAAAACTACAATTTGTCAGACATAAATCATGTTCATTCAAAACAACGATTTTTCTGATCTCTTTAAGAGACACACCGTCAATGCATGGTGACCAAACTTTTTAACGTTTTGCTGAGCGAACTGAATTCCAAACATATCCAAAGAGTTGCCCTAACATTATTTTGCAGTAACAAAAGGTAGTGTTGAAGAAAGCTGACAACATAACGTGATCAAGAAGAAAACAAGAAAAGTGAATGAATAAGTAAATTGACCCTCATGACAGTATTACGATTGTTCGAATTTTGATCAGTGGTTTTCATTCTTTTACAATGTAATTCGATCACTCTGCCGGTAAGAGAACATAATTTTATCCTACAGCCTGCGACATAAGACGCCTTTTTCTATCGAGAACATGCGATCCCAGCTAAAAAGCAACTTACTCACTGTCAATACTATTAACCTATTGAATAGAAAAAATCATTAACTCGCCTAAAATGATTTGCATTGCCAAGATACTCGATAAAAATGAACAGTTAGATGCATGACAACATGCACGTCCATGTTGTATCAGATCTACCATCACTCGCGTTCGGCTCGTCAGTTGTTGTAAATCTGATACAACACGGGCGTAAATGTTGTAAACATTACATAAATACAAGAGGACCAAGTATTTTCCGATTCTACGCTCGACTTGTTTCCTCGATCCGAATCTCCAAGCTGAGGTCACATTTCCAAAAATCCTAAATCGTAGTAACATTTACTTAAAGTCAACTGTTGTTTTCATCTAAATAATTCGGAATATCTACGTTTTCTTAAAGAAACTCGTGTAGTTTGATTCTAATTAATTCGAAATATGTATCTTAGGCGACAATGTGTTTCCACCGAAACCAGATCCTTAGGTGTGCTCAATAAATGTTTGGCACGTAATCTTTTTCTGGTCCATTTGGGTGTCGATTTAAGTATTAAATCTAGCAACGCATGTTTATCGGAAATACAACAGCCCGCCTCAATTGAACAAGGATACTCAACAGATCTCTATGTATATTTCGCGACTCACTGTGCAGACTGTTTGTTACCTGTTTAATCCCAGCGCCGTTCGTTCACTCAGATAAGAACTCTTGGTGATTACTGACTGCAAGACGTTTACTATATTCACAACAAGTCGACAAGTCATGTAAGTCGGACCGAAAATGTGAAGCGAAGGACTATGCGTAAGTCTAACAATGTGCAAACACCCTTTCACGGTATAAAGTGCATCATGGGTAATCGGGGCAACATGATGGAATGAAATCGAAAGCCAAAATTCGGCCTTAATCTGCCCCAATTGCTCCAAAACTTCACTTTAAAGTAAATCAAAGACGAAACTTCCGATTGTAAGATTTCAATCTGCAGACGTTTTCCAGTGCTCCAGTGTATTTCTTGGTTTTGCGAAAACTATTGTTTGTTAGCTTTTGTTCAGTGTCTTTTGAATCTTTTGTGTTGTGTTGTAGGTATTGTTCAGTGTCTTTTGAATATTTTGTGTTACGTTATTTGGTGATCACACTACTGCGCATCCAACGATAGCTGTTCCGTCTTTATATTTCTTGTACCGGACAACTTTAAAACAATATCTTTTTGAAAGGCCACATCCGACCTCGGCCGGATCTGGGCACGAGGATCAAAATACAACTTCACCGGAGTGGTTATGAATTTTTGAAACTACAATCTTTGCCTCACCTTTCTCTCGTGACCGACATCAACGCATGCTTATAACGTATATTCGCATAACGTATAAATACGTCACGGTTCATAACGTAATTATGTTACGTTCATAACGGATATGCGCGGTAAGCAACATAAGGTATAGTTTTACGCTACGTACGTGAAATTCAAAACGTATATTTACGTCACGGACATACTGGTTCATAACGTATAATTATGCTTACATCGTGTTTAAAACGCACATTTATTAATGCGAAAATACAATTTAGTTCGGTTTTATAATACCCATATGCATATTCTTATCTTGATAGCAATAATAGCCCTATTCGCGGTTTGTGATACCGCTGTACGAAGTATTCGGCGCGGGCGTGAAAGCGAAGCAATTTCGGGCTAAAAGTTGTCATTCGGCCGTGAAATTACTCGGTTTATACCAAGTAAACTGTGAGCATGAGTGAAATTTGATCCTCGCAGTGCGTTATCAACTTAAGCAGTTGAAAAGCAACCTGAAAAAAAATCAGGCTTGAACGGGATTCGAACCCATGACCTTGCGATACCGGTGCAATGCTCTATCCACTGAGCTACCAAGCCATATGGATAGATAGTCAATTGTGAGTTCGTTTCACTATCATCGGGTATATCACGAACTCACAATTGACTATCTGTCCATATGGCTTGGTAGCTCAGTGGCTTCATAGCTCAGTTGGGAATAGACGCGTCTTTTGGAGCTGTGTCTCTTTCGGCTATTTGTTGCGCTAATAGAGGCAGTAAGTCCTAAATTTTCCTATATTCTTTCAGCTAAGGGTTCGTGTTCCTTAGCTGGTGTTTTTGTTTTTGGATTTTGCGGTTTTTCTGGTTGTTTTTTGGGTTCAAAACTTTTCGGGTGGTTTAGTTGTGATCCGTGGTGTTATTTTCTTTGTTTCCCTTTGTTGTTTCTGTTCGGGGCTTTCGGGTGTGGTTTTGGGGCTTTTATCGGGTTTTCTTGGGGTTTCTTTTTCGATACTTGGGTGGTGTGGTTTTTTTTTTTTCTTTTATGGTATCGTTTTGGTTTGGGTTTTGGCCCTAAATTGAGTGTGTTTTTGGGGGATTTGGATTTTCGTTCGGGCCATTAAATATTCTGTTTTGCAACTTGTGGTTTAACTTTGTAATTTGCACTTTGGCCGTTCGGCCATTGTATTTGCTTTTTCCATTTTGTAGATATAACGAAAGCGTTAGGCTTTTGTTATATTAGTTTGTAATTAGCACTTTTAGTTTGGCTATTGTGCTTTGTGTGTTTATATCAAAAGCATTTGGCTTTTGTTGTTTTCTCAATTTTCGCAATTATCACTGATAACCTCTGGTTATTGTTTTCCATATTTTTGTACTGCAATAACACTTTGTTATTGTGGTTTATTTTCTCTTCGGCTCGCTGTTTTTTCGTCGGCTTTTTTCGGCTTCTTTTTTCGCTTTCGCGGCTTGGGGCGTGTTTCGCGCGCCTTTTTCCTCGCGTGTTTTCGGGGTTTTTTCGGGCGTGCTTTGCGCGCCTTTTCTCGCGTGTTTTCGTGTTTTTTTTTTTTTTTTTCCCGGGTCTTTTTGGCCTTTGTTTATTCATTTATTTCTCTTATTTGCTGTTATGCGTCTTCCTCGCACGCTTAACGTGCAGTGCGGCCGAAAATTGAGCGGCAACACCAAAGAAGATATCTTGAAAGAAATTCTGAAGGTTTTTAAGGGTGTTGAATGCGTGCAAGTCGCCTTTGAAGTCATTCGGGTCACATTCCGGTTAGAGGATGACTTTAAAGTGGCGAAGGAACAAGCAGGGGTGCGTCTCTTTGGTCTATGGTGCCCGATTCTTGGCGGGGGGCCCCCCCTCACCATGATTCATATATTTGATTATCCTTTCGAGGAATCGGATGCAGTTCTTAAGGAGGTTCTCGCAAGCTATGGGTACGTTAAGCGGGTCAAAAAACAGGCGTATGTCTCCTGCCCGAATATTAGGGACTTTAAGATTTGCGACTACCGACGGTTGGACGCGCGTAGCCCGATGTCTGGGGGACTGGATCGACTACGTGAATCTGCTCGACTACGTACCGTCCTAGAGCCACGACGGTGGCTCAGGGGATAACCCTTTGTCTCGTCCCAGTCCCAAAAGCCTCCCGTCCAACCGTCGGTAGTCCGTAGTCGCCAATCTTAAAGTCCCTATTTACACGGGGACGCGGTTGGTGTCGATCGCCCTGGAATCGACTCCACCGCGTCAGGTTACTATTGACGGGTATCTCTGCCGCCTATGGCATCGCGGCCAGCCGCTAGTCTGCAATCTCTGCGCTGTCCAAGGGCATAAATCAGCTAACTGTCCTAATAAGGACCGCTGTCGGCGCTGCCATCAGGAGGGGCACTTCGCGCGTAACTGTCCCAACCCATGGAATGTCTCGGATGTTCAAGTCCATTATCCTGATGAGGCCCAGTTTCCCTCTCTGCCGGGTGAGGGTGCTGGGTCTGTTCCCCCTAGATCTGAGCCCGGCGACGCTGCGAGAGTACCACTTTCCACCGGCGAGGCTGCTGCGGAGTCGGTTGAGGGTGTGGTGGAAGGTATGGAGGGTGTTGAGGGTGTAGAGGGTGTGGGGGTGGAGGGAGCTGATGCGGGCCAGTTTGAGGACTCCTCTGGGCCCGCGGCGTCGGCTGAGGTTGTTTTGAATAGTCAGGTGCAGGCGCAAACTGCGATAGCTGGGGATGCCACAAGCGATCCCAGTAACAGGGTGGTAACTTTTGAGTATGCGCATGGTGGTGTGCTAAATAGTCAGGGGTTTTTGGCGGGTGCGGAGGGGGACGCCACCAGTGACCCCAATGACACCCGCGTGATTGTCAATGGTAGAATTGTTGTACGTGATGTTGACAGTGGCACTGTGCAGGGGAGTAGCGCCCAAACTCCTATCAATAATGTAATTAGCGATAGTGGTACAGCGAGCGCTGTAAGCAGTGAAAGTAATGTTGTAAATACTGTTAATAGTGAACGTAATGTTAGTGTAAACATTGAAAGTGATACAGTGAGTACTGTAAATATTGAAAATAATGTAGTGAGCACTGCAAACAGTGTAATAAGCGTAAACAATGGAAATAATGAAAGTTGTGGAAGTAATACTAATGAAGTTGTAAACAATGAAAGTGGAAATTTACTTCATAATGAGAATAATGTTGAAAGTAGTGGAAATAGTCAAAGTATATTAAGTAACGTGCAAAATAATGTAGTTGACCAAAATGTTGCAAATGATGTTGCCCAAATTGCTGATAGTGTTGTTGCCCAGGATGCTGTAGTTGGCCAAATTGAAAGTCCAGAATTGATGGAGGAGTCGGAGGGCTCTGGGCTTGCCCAGCCCTCCTGTATTGTTTCTGAAGTGGGGGAGGCTTACGAGGAGCGTGGCCTCTCTGGCAAATTCAAAAAGATCGGTTCCCGTGTTAAACATGCCATTAAACCCAATGTGCCCCCTCGGCCACAAAGGGCCCGGCGTGCTTCTAGGGCCCCTTTGGGTGCGTCGTTGTAGTTATTTTGGCCCCCAATTGGTAAATTCAATTTTGTAACGGTGAATACTAATGGAATCCGTGATGCCAGTAAAAGGGCTCCTTTCATTCAATGGCTGCTCGGTCTGCGGGCCGATTTTGTTTGTCTACAGGAGACGCATGTCTTGTCTTGCGCGGAGGGGTCGGCATGGTTTTCAGCGGCGGGCTATCAAGTTGTCTCTTCGCCTGGGTCGACCCATGCGTGCGGTACGGTCATCCTCTTTCGCCCTCAGGTCCGATTAGTCAACTCTTGGGCCGATAGGGAGGGGCGTTTCGTACTTGCAGAATTTGAATGTCGAGATGTTGTTTTTCGGGTGGCGTCTGTTTACGCTCCCAATCGTAACCCGGAGAGGGAGGATTTCTATGCTTACGTTGAGGATATGGTTGATCCTGCAGTCCCCACGGTGGTGGGGGGAGACTTTAATGCCGTTTTTAACCGTTCTACTGACCGTCGTGGTTCGAACCCTTTAGACCATTCCCATGACAGTTGTGCTTCATTGAGGGCTCTTTTCAGGTACTGCTGTATTACGGATATCTGGCGTCATCTTAATCCCACCCAGAGAGGCTATTCCTGGATGAGATGGAATGGTTCTGTCTCCAGCCGCATTGATCTCTTTGGTTGTCCCACCTCTTGGTTGGCCTCGGCCCAGTCCTCCTCTATAGTTCCCTGTCCTTTCTCTGACCATTCAGCCGTTGTTTTTGTGTGTCCCCCGCCTTCCTTTCTTCCGCGTGGTCCTGGACGTTGGAAGCTAAATTGTTCTGTTTTATGTGATTCTGACTTTGTGGTGGCTGTGAAGGAGTTTTGGTCCCACTGGCGTAGTAAGAAGGCCTCCTTCTCGTCGGTTGCTACCTGGTGGGACCGCGGGAAGGAAAAGATCAGGGGTATTGCTGTACAACATTGTCGTCGCTTGGCACAAGGAAGGGAGCAACGCAAATTGTTGCTGACCAATTTGGCTTCGCATTTGAAAAAACAAATTGACAATGGGGCTTCCCATTTGTTTGGCGTCTATGGGTCCACTCTTACTCAATTGGCATCTATTGATCAAATTGCGGCCGAGGGGGCCAGGGTTCGTTCTCGCATCCAGTGGGCTGAGGAGGGTGAGTCCTCGTCCAAATTCTTTTTACGTTCGGAGAAGAAACGGGGGGCTGAGTCCTGGATCTCGGCCATGCGTTTGTCTGATGGTACCACGGTGACTAATCTGAATGATATCCTGGATTCTTGGCGCGGTTTCTATTCGTCGCTGTTTACTGCTTGTGCTACCGACCCTGAGGTTCAGTCCCGTCTTTTGGACAATCTCACTGCTCGTCTCCCCCCCCCCCCCCCCCGACCAGGTTCCCCTGTGCGAGGGTCTCTTATCGAACCAAGAAGTTTTGCTTGCTCTTCGAGGGATGGCCAAAGGAAAAGCCCCTGGTTCTGACGGGCTCCCCCCTGAGTTTTATCTTACCTTTTGGGACGTTCTTGGTGACGACCTTGTTGAGGTCTTCAATGCATCCTTCGCCTCCGGGCTTCTTTCTCCGTCGCAGCGGCTGGCTCTGATCTCTTTAATTTTTAAGAAGGGGGACCGTCTTCTTCACAGGAATTGGCGGCCTATTAGTCTGCTAAATTCAGATTACAAGATGTGTGCTCGGGCTCTGGCTGGTCGTCTGTTGAAGATTCTTCAGTTGGTGGTGGCTCCGGACCAGACGTGCGGGGTCAAGGGGCGGTATATCGGGGAGAATGTGGCTTTACTTCGGGATGTGGTGGAATATACTAAGGAGACGGGTTGCTGTGCCGCCATCTTGGCCCTGGATCAGGAAAAGGCATTCGATCGAGTAGACTGGGATTTTCTTTTTGCGGTTTTGGCACACCTGGGTTTTGGCCCGGACTTTGTCCGGTGGATTCGGCTGCTTTACACTGACATTTCTAGTGCGGTTTTGGTAAATGGTTATACCTCGGACCGGCTTAAACCTTCTCGCGGTGTGAGGCAGGGGTGCCCCCTATCTCCCCTCCTTTATGTACTATCCATGGAGGTTTTGGCGGCCAATATTAGGGCCAATCCATATATTGTTGGTCTTTCCCTCCCTCGTGTGCCACGGCCCCTCCCTGTTTTGTCCCTATATGCCGATGATACCTCTGTTATCGTTCTTTCCGACCTTGCCTTGGTCTCTGTCTTTGATGTGTACGAAGATTTCGAAAAGGGTTCTGGCGCTAAGCTAAATCTGGAGAAGTGTGAAGGGTTGTGGTTGGGTGGGTGGCGCGGTCGCTCCGATGCCCCTGTTGCCATCCAGTGGACAGACTCCAAGATAAAAGTGCTGGGGGTTTTTATTGGGAATAGTGATGTGGATGAAGCAAATTGGTTGCCCCGTATTGAGGCCGTGCGGCGGGTTTTAAATTTTTGGCGTCATCGTGTGTTGTCCTTCCAAGGCAAGGTCCTTGTCATTAATGCCCTGGCTCTCTCTAAAGTTTGGTATGTGGGGTCTCTGGTGGGGATGCCCCCGTGGGTCCGCCTGCAGCTTGATAAGCTGGCCTTTTCTTTTCTTTGGGGTGGGAAATCTGATAAGGTTGCTCGTAACATTGTAATCCACCCCCGTCTTCGTGGAGGTCTCTCCATGGTTTCCGTAGAGGCTAAAATGTTTGCTTTACTTGTACAATGGGTCAAGCGGTATCGTGTTTCGCCTAGTGGTTGGGTCTCTCTTTTGACGTATTGGTGTTTTGATCGTTATGGTGTGGGTCCCTCTGTCGTCTTTGCTAATCCTTCTTTCTTTTCACCTGACGTTTTTCCTTCGTTTTATCGCTCTCTGTTCTACGCGTGGCGTTTTCTGGGGGGGATGGCTCTCACTTCCGGCTTAGCTGTTGGTGCCTCATTTCCATCTGGGCCTTTGCCGGTGGAGACCATCACCTCTAAGGTGGTTTACGTGTCGTATCTCTCTTCTTTGGCGTGTGTTCCTAGGTGTATATCCAAGTTTCTTCCTATTTATGGTAATGTTGATTGGCTTTCTACGTGGTCTAGTCTTTCGTGCATGCCGCTTGACCGTCATGTCTTTGATGTGAATTGGCAGGTTGCCCACGGGGTTCTTTTTACTGCGGACCGTTTGATTTCTTTTGGTTACAATTTTGATCCTGTTTGTTTTTGTGGTTCTGGCAACGAGTCTTTAGAGCACCTTTTATTTTCGTGCCCTTTTATCCAGCAGGGCATTGCTCGTGTTCAGACGTTGTTGTCCGCTGCTTCCCCCTTGGCTCCCCCTATTGATGCCAAGGTTATGTTGTTTGGCTTTTCCTCTGATGACTTCCGTTGCGTTCCTCTTGTTTTTGCGTATTTGTTGAATGTCTTGAAATTTCTGGTCTGGAAGCAGCGGAATGATTTTCGTTTCCGCGACGTGCGACCCTCAGGCCCTAGGTTGCTGGCCCAGTTTAGAGCCAGGGTTTCTTTCTTCTTACCTGTTTTTTTCAAGCGTTTTCAATCTGCCCAGCGTCGCCGTTTTTTTGCACGCCAGTGGGGCGCTCGGCGCTTAGTTGGTACGGTGTGTGACGAGACTTTTTCTGTTTGTCTGTGACTGTGTCCTATCTCGGTTGTACTGCGTGATCCCTCCTCTTTCTCTGCTTATTCCGGTCTCTACTTATTCCCCTACTGCCTTGGGTGATTGCGGTCGCCTTCATTGGTTGCACTGCATGATTCCCCCTGCTTTTCTTGTTCCGGTGATCGTGGTCGCCTTGATTGGTTGCACTGCGTGACCCTTTGCTGTACTTGTTCCGGCTTGTTTTTGTTGTTTCTGGTGATCGTGTTCGCCTTTAGCGGTTGTACTGCGTGATCCTTTTGTGTGGTCTGGGTCTCGTCACGGCGTTGTTTTCTGATCCTGGCTAGTGCGGTCGCCTTAGTTGGTTGTACTGCTCGAACCTCTTCCCGGGTTTTCCTTACATAAGCATTGTATGTGTTTCTTCTTAGTTTGTACCACTTGGCTTTTAGTATGTTTTATTTAATTTTAACTGTTTTTTAGTTGTCTTATCCAATTGTTTTACCTCCTTTTTTACGTATATAGTTACGTAGGTAGTTGCTGGTGCTCTGCTTTTTAGATTCCCGGTGAGGTGGGGTTCGATTCCCTAGCGAGTTTGGCGAGCTGGTGCTCCCTCACCCTGGCGTTCTCCTCTTCCTCGTTTTTATCCCCCCGTTTTACATGATCGCGGGGCATTGCACTACCGCCCTGCGGAACGCCAGTAATAATAATAATAAAAAAAAAAACTCAGTGGATAGAGCATTGCACCGGTATCGCAAAGTCATGGGTTCGAATCCCGTTCAAGCCTGATTTTTTTTTTCATTTGTCGTGATCGTTTGGAGATATTTGGAATCAAACATGGCAAATGGTCAGCTGAATGCTGAACGGGCTAGAAGGGAAGAACTGACTGCATTGGTACGAGAGATTGAGGAACGTGAACAAGAAGTGCGGTGACACTACAGTACTTTCGCAGCAAAAAGGTGCCTATCTTAAGAGAATTCCTTCTATTACATGGAATTGCCCACTCCAGAAACTATTAAAAATACCATAATACTCTTTAAAGTGCAGGTTTGGGTGGTGCTTGATGTAAGCCTCATTTTTTCAATTTCTTTTGTTTTCAGCACGAACTGCACGTGCTATGCTTCAACTTCGTGGCAATTTGCATACGGTGCACATTTGTATGCGAACACACAATGCTACGTCCTAGCGTTCCTACATGTACTCTGAATTCCATTGTGCCATTCTAACAAAGGAGACTTGAATAATTACACCCCGGTGAGGCTGAGCCTGCGCATAAAAGAGTATTATGGTATTTTTCGGAGTGGCCAATACAGGTTAGCGATGCCGGAAAAAATTACACGAAAGAAGATCTCGTGACCTTGGCGTTCAATGCCTTCACACTACGCCTTGAGAAAATAAATAATAACACAGAATTGGAAATTAATATGATAAAGGATAAACATAAAACTGCCAATGTTACCTTGCCGCTTTTATATAGCTTTACGAATGGCTGGCAATCTTCATGGAATGAGCCTCCTGATGTGTCATATGTAGATGTGTACAATTACCTGGTATTTAAACCTGGATATGATCATGAATCTCTGAAAGCGTTCAAGGCTCTTCAAGGCCACAAATTAATGGTCGATGGAAATGTGGTTGGACTTGAATATCTTCCCTTGAAGGACTATAGCTATTCTTTTTTTAAATTTAAAGTAAAGCCTACTGAGAAGGCAAAAACTTGGAATGGAGAAGGTTTCTATGACTGCTGGGTGATTGTGAAGAACAATGGGGTCATTCATGCAGGCCACTGTAGCTGTTTTGGCGAGTAAGTGTGGAATTGACACCTGCAAGGCCTCGAGGATATTGGGATGCATGTTGTCTTGTTTCAGAAGTATATTTTTGTCCTCTTTCAAATGTGACTTGATATTTCCAACTTTCAACTGTTTAGAGGATTAGTTACTTCGCTTTATTACGTATATTTTCAGAGCTGGGCTTGTAGGCATGTAGCAAGGGGGCTATTTGACCTTATAAGAGTATTAAAGAAAGAGGAAACATCATGTACTGGCATGGGGAAAAATGCGTGTGGAATCAGGTAACAAGACAAAATGCGTGGTACGTCAAAGCCAGTAACATAAATTTGTCAAAAGATGTTTCATCACGCACTGCATTCGTTCAAGCTGAAACTCACCTGTTTGATCCTCGACCGATATATATCAGGTCATCTGCCAAGTTACGTGAGACACAGATCCATTCTTTGTTACTTAAGGTAGCTCCAAATGCAGTAGCCCTGGATACACTACCTAAACCTCAGACCATGCCAGTGACCATGCCAGGTGTGAAATGCACCTGCCCTACCATGATGGATGTTATTAAGGAGGGTATGAATTCATTTTCAGACAACAGTCAAATGGAAACAATTGAAGATCATGTGTTTGAATATCTAACAAAATACAAATTGTCCGATGATCATGTATCCACCCTTGGAAATGTCACATGCTTGCAAAGCAAAAGTTCAACATGGTTTTCCCATCGCTATGGTCGCATCACTGGTTCAGTTTGTCACAGGGTGTGTTCTATGAGGGATTCTACCAACCCAGAAAATCTATTAAATGTATTAACAGGAAAATCAACCCTCAATGAAGAGCATTTGCCATCCCAAATCAAGTACGGTAGAGAACATGAAGAGGATGTATTAAAACATTTTGAGGAATGTGAAAAACCACACCATAAAGGACTGCAGCTCAATAAGGTTGGCTTGCTTGTTATGGCACAACCATGTGTTTTTGGAGCTAGTCCGGATGCCATTGTAACATGCAAATACTGCCCTAAGAGAGTTGTGGAAGCTAAATGCACTTGGAGTTCTAGAATTGTACCTCTCAAAGAAGCTGCACTTTTGTCAGGGGAAATTTCAAGTCAAGATGGAAAACTCTATCTCAAGAAAACATCAAAGTAGTTCTATCAACTGCAGCTGGAAATGAAGTCCAGCAATTCAAAGTCTGGTGTCCTTGTGGTGTACACAGATCTTGGAATTTGTAGTATTGAAGTTGCCTTTGATCTTATTCATTGGGCTAGTATGGAAGAGAAAATGACCAAATTTTACAAGAAATATTTATTGCCAAGATTACTTCTTTAATTTAAAAAGCATTATAAAATGCTCAAGGAAATGCGCGCGCTATGATTGGTTAAACCGAGTTCATTATAACTCGATAAAGCACGCGCGTGACGTAAGGTTCATAATAACCGTTTTTATTTTATAAAATAAATAAAAAAAACTTGTTCCTCGTGCATTGTTGAGTTATATAAGCACTTGGAAACTTTTAAGAACACTCGAGAAGTGCGAGAAGCACTCGCCTTTGGCTCGTGCTTCTCTGCACTTCTCTCGTGTTCTTAAAAATTCCCACGTGCTTATATAACTCAACAATGCACTCAGCGCGTTTTTTATTTCTTTAATAATAAAAAAATACTACTGATCATATGGACATTGGATGCCTGACAGTCAATACTATAACTGAGTATGAGGGTCATTATGATGCCATAGCCATTACCATAGTAACATCACAGTTCTGTGAAAAGAGCCTCGTAATGATATGAGACAAAGGATATCCTGCAAATAACAGACAGCTAAAGGAACTACCGCACTTAACAGCTTAACAGAGACAAACATTATGGTGCCTCATTGATGTATGTACTAAAAACAACATTTAGAAAACAACAGAGTGATTTCTCTGTTTGAAGCTCACAATATTTTTCCCACCAAGGTAACTGTAATGTTTGAAGTGCAGTCTATATACAGATTATCAATATGAGACTTTATTTTATTACATCAATATCGCTTGTATCCAATAAATGGAATTTTCAATTTGTTCATTTTGCCAACCTAGGGTAAAAATTACTTAATGCTCAACAGACAGTCACAATTTGGTCCATTGAGTTTTTCATTGTGAGGGGGATAACATTTTGCAATATCTTAAATTTTTTTAGTCGTTCAATAGCCCTCTCGACATGGATCCTGGCTGAAGCAATCCGCCTTGTTTTAGTCACCTGAACTTTCCACAAGAAAAAGGGGGGATGTTAAGAGTGCACTTTCTCATAGTTAGTAGATCACGAATGATGAACCCCCTGTCTGCCATGACATCATCACCTGGTTCTAGTAAATCACGAATTCCTAATTCTTTGGTGATCAGTTTATCTGAAATACTTCCTCCCCAAAGAGAGGAAACAAAACTAAAAGCACCTGACGGTGAAATGCCAAACAAGCCTTTCCAAGTGTTTTGCTGTTTGTATTCGCTCCAAGTAGAGATCTGTGCTGTAGGGGTCTTTGGTTTCTCTACCTGAAATTCTGAGAAGTCCAGCACTACTCTGGTTTTGGGATAATGTCTGAAACACTGTGGCCTGTGCTTATTTATTTGTTCTTTGGATGGCCATGAAATTAAATGCTTTAATTCAAAATACAAGAAGTTTATCCAAGTTATGAATGTTTTTGTAACAGATGAAGTTGATATTCCAAAAATGTCACCTAAATGCCTGCCTTGCAAACCAATCCTCAACTTGACCAGTGTCAAAATGAATTCTTGAAAGAGAGAGAGCTTCCGTTTGGGTCCAGTTTTTTCTTTTGTCTTTTTTTCCTGTGAAACGGCAAATTATAAATTTATATTCAGAAAGCTTATATTCAATTCGAAAAAGCATTATTGTCTGGAAAAGAATTCTGTTCATCACACACGTAAGCATGACCCAGTGATTGACTAAAATAGTCAAATTCACAAGCTTTCGATTGGCTTCCTGATGCAAGGGTCATGCAAGGACTGCCCCTAACTTGGAGCCTGTGCGTGAAAAATAAATGCGTATAAAATACTCCTTGCACACTTCACGCACAATAAAGCCTTGTTCGCGGTCAAAATTCAATACTTTTGCATAAGCTTACTTGTTTTCAAATTAAAATGAAATTCTTGCTAAATTCATACATAATAAAAAGTAACTTGTGGCAGCAAAAAACAAAGCCTACAATTTGTCCAGGTCTTGATTACAGTGTTTATCATAATTGTGGAGTTTGGTTTAATTTTTACTATCCCAACCTTGTTTACTAAAATGCTTATGTAATCTGGGGCAGAATATAACACTTACTTACCCAATACTTCCCGCGTTTAAAGCTTTCTCCTTTTTACCCAGTATTTCAGTTTTTGGGCTGCTGGAGAAATAACCCCAAGTAATCCATTAAGCAGACTTAAGGAAGGATTTCCAGTGTAAAACTGAACGGATCTATCACTCTCTCTGTCACTTGATCCATAAACAGATCCCTCCGAAGGCTCTCTTTGTTTTGCAGTCGAGATTCCAGGTTTTGCATTCGAGATTCTGATCTATGGCAATCAAATCAGTAAGAGTCAAGTCAGTTTGGGTACCACGACTACAACTAGACTTCTTTTCTTTTTCTCCTTCAAACCGGATCTCTGCAGCGCTTCCTGTTTTTGATTCTTCTTTGCGGATTTTACCAACATGCAATTCCGAACGTTTTAGTGATTCAGAGGGTCGTTCTGTATCTCCTTCTTTGCTTTGCCCGATTTCACCAACAGAAGGTCTCGATTCAGAGCTTTTTTCAATTTTATCTTTGGTCGAACTCTGAGTATTTTTTCGTCTTCGTTTCGTAGAAGTTGGATTACCACGTTTAATGAAAGGTGCTTTACGCTTTAGAGAACTGCAATCCGGTGATTTACTGAACTGTTTCATCTCAGGTGAATTGTAAACTGTAGGCACAGGGTCGGCCATACAGTATCCCAAACCCATTTGAAAGTGCACAGAACATATCGTGTGGTTCCGAGTAATCTGGCCCAATTTTAAATCCTTTCTCCGAAGAAACTCGAACCATTGTTTCTTCAGGTTTCTGTCCTTTGGAAACGCGTGGAACTGCACGTTCTCGAGGTGAGGAAATCTTCTTGCGTGCAACTGACAAGGCTTTCTCGGATTCACTGTGGAACATTTCTGAATACAAGCGATCTTTTTTCTTTCGTTATTGGAGCATCCATAAACAGAGCAAAAATGCCAAGTCATACCTTGGTTTTGTAATTTGCATGCGTGTGGAAAACCGTTAACTAACGACAAATGCTGTAAGTTTGAATTTGATTTTAGCTCGAAATTGCCTCGTTTTCACGCCCGCGCCTAATACTTCGTACAGCGGTATCACAAACCGCGAATTGGGCTATTATGGTCTAATACGAATATTTGAGTTCTTCGTAATATTTATATTAATCTTTTTGTCATAAATGACATTCCATATATTACGACCGTTTGGAAATTTTATGGACGCTGTTTTATCCAAGAATGGGCTTATCGACAATTTGTCAGCAGAAGAAAATATCTGAGACGAAACTACATCGGGACGTTTCAAATGTAAGTACAATTATTTTTATCTTTTTAGTCATGTAAGCTTTGAGGTGGCGTTCGATTGAACGTATTCCGAAATATTAAAGACCATGAAAGCTGTCGTATTATAATACCACAAGCGCTGTAGCGTTTATTTTATTTTCCGGAATGCGGTTAATCGAACGAAGCCTACATTGATCTACGGTGTACCTGTACGGTTAGCTATACTGTAACTCTTCGACTTTTTGCAGTGGACGATTAGAAGACTATGTGATTATTTCTTGCATTGACAACAGTGAAAGGTTTAATGTTATATAGTTTGTTGGGATAAAACAACATTGACGTTCTCCTGCCAAATTCAAAATATGTTAACCTCGATCGGCCCTCGATAGTACATGTGTGATACAGATTATGAGCTCCAGAATTTGATTATAGTTACTTTTAACATACATGTATAAACGCTGTGGGACATTAATAGAAGCTTGTACATGAAAGATTATTGCGTTCGACGAAGGAGAACGCATACTATTTCGAACGCACTCCCCTAATTTCCAATTACTACTAGTTCAGTCTCTTTTCCCGCGGGTATCGATCTTGATGCCATATGATTTCAGGGTTTGGACGCCATCTTGGACTGGCTGGCTGGCACAAATGGCCTCGATCTCATGTCGGCCGCCGGGAACTGGTATTTACAAGTGCAGTGAAATTACTTTTGACGACGATCATGTTTTTTCTGTTTTTTGTTATAATTCATGCTGTCCTTCGTGTTTCCTTCTGCCTTTGCTGTTTTTCGCAGTTTTCCCCAAGGTAAGTAAAGTTTTGAAGATTTATTTGAACTTCCCCTTGAAAATATGACTGAAGCTACTTAAAAGAAAACTGTGCAGTGGTGTGTTTTCTAGGAAACACGCTGCGATTCGCCCCGACTACGATAGCGAGTTGTGATGTGTCAATTCAGCTGCTTTTCTTAGGAGATTCAACTTCTCTCTGCGCTCAGACTTGTGGGACTCGACCAATATAAAGCTCCAGGAGTCTCATATATAGCTCTTAGCAGGAATAAAACATTATCATCATACGTTATTGAGCCAATGACCTATGAGCGGTTAACAAGTTTAAAATCATCAAAAACTTTGCGGTATCGACTGACTAAGGAAGACAGACTAGACCGAATGGCATTAGCACAATAGATTTCATAACACTGAACACCATCATTGGTTCTGTTATAATACAACCAAAGTATTTAGACATGGTTTTACAGCTAGGGGAATGTATGTGCTTCCCCCGATTAAAAGTTATCATAAGACATGCAATAATATAATTTGTCAATTAGGTAAGTAAGACAAACATGTGGTAAAGGTAATTTACTCTTAGTTTAATTTTCCCTCACTTCAAGTTTTTTTGCTTTTATCTTCTTCTTTTCTCAGGTTATCTACCCATGCCTTAGGTAAGGTAAGTCCTTGACTTTAATTTGTGAATTGTTATTGCTCATGCAAGTGCAAGAGGAAGCTGCTGTCTTTCATGGAAGCCACCTGATAATTGATAATTGAGTTGAGGCAGTGACTGGGCATATGGGTACACAAGATAGAAGACTGTGACTGAGAGATGGACCTTTGTAGACGTCAAATTTTACAATAACTGCTATTGCCAAATCAGGTTTTTTTTGCTTTTAAACATAAACTAACGAATATTTGACTAAATCTTTTTTCAAAAGAAGATTTTGTTGTCCATTTTGATGTGTTTGTTCATTAATTTCATAGGTTGAAAAGCGATTTTATGTAAACAAAACAAGACTTGGATTTTATAGTTCTAAACTGAAAATATCCAGAGAATATGACAACGATATAATAGCTACCACTCCTTATACATTGTAAGTGATTTGTTAAATTCAGAAGGGAAATTTCTGATTCTTAAAGAAATCCAAAATAAATTCAAAATTAAGTTGAACTATATGCATTGTTTTCAACTAATTGCTGCCATCCCTTCTGATCTGAAGAGAAATGCATTTCATTCTCCCACCCCTGATCTTCTTAGTGCACCATTAGAATACCATCAGTTGGAGGACAGCATGAGTGTTATCTAAACTGCGCTGAAAAACTGCTATAAACTGTTCAAAGAAAAATAAACTTGCTGTAGAGCCGACCGCTGTTAGGTCCTTACTAACTGGGGCAAATGTTTTGCGGAAATATATACGTTCTAAAAACAACAACTTTAATTAGACAATTTTCTTTTAAAGTTCTGCATAGGATGATTCCGGCTAAGAAAGAACTGAAGATTGAAGTATATTTTGACTGTCGATGATGCATGCTCTTTCTGCTCCAATCCAGACTCAATAGAACATACTACACTGATCTACATTTATTTAGTAGGTAAAAATCCCATTGGACACCACACTTAATGTATTGCATACTTTTATGCATTGTTTACAATTTCTTTACAAAGACTTTAAAATGGCGGTTTAATGATCATCATTATACAAAGATACAACTTCCAAATAGGCAAATTTTATTCAACACACTTGAAGACTCCATTCCGTACGAGTTGCCAAATCCCCATAAATGCAAACTGCGTCTATTGATTTTATTGCAAAAGAAATATTTATACACTTGTAAAAATCTGACAAAAACACCTGACCTAGACGAATTCTTAACAACGTAACGTTATTTGAACAGTACTGTGTTAAAAATTGTGGCTTATTAAATAATAATATAATAGTGTACATGTAATGCGGCTGACTGACTTTTAGTTTCATTGTCATTTTTCTTTTTTTCCTTTCTTTTGTTTAAATGGCATTTTGTACAAATGTAGGTCTCATGCAAATTCTGTTATTTATATCCTCAAATTATTCCTAGCAGATTTAAATAAGAGCCATGTTTATAATTTAAACATACCGTGTAAACATTGTGTTTCATGTTGTATAGATGAAATTGGCAATCTTATCGAAAGTGTTAATAAATACAATCAGACAAGTTTTTAAAAACCATACTTGAGTGTCTCCTCAATCAAATCAACTAAGCACATGGCTACTTGACATTCAAAATTCTATTTGACACCTTTTTTGTCAATGATGGTCTCTCAAACATGAGTCAGTGATATGTACATGTACGTGTAGAACATTTTCTATTCATGAGTTGGCTAACAGGAGGCTTTGATTCTACTTGAACAAGAAAATACCTGTATACATGTACAGGCATGTGAAAAGACATTTCCTTGGATAATTTGTATTACAGTGGAACCCGGTTAATACGGACACCGAAGGGACACGCCAGTGTACGCATTATCCAGGTGTCCGTATTAAGCGGCCTCTCGGGAAAAACCTCAGGGACACATTAGTTATATCGCCACAAAGACTAAATCGACCTTAATCATGCAATTTAAAGCAACTAAGCCAAACTGTCACTGGAAAAGTTGAAAATTTACATTGTATGTAAATAACATGTAAATAACATGTAAAGATACTGTAAATGATAATTTACATGCTAATTCCCCTTTTACATGTTCTTGTCGAACCTGTAAATAACATGTAAATATTTTGAGTGAAACATGTAAATACAAGAGAAGATCCTGTAAATAACATGTAAATCGAAAAACAGAACCTGTAAGGAACCCTGTAAATAACATGTAAATCGAAAAGGGGGGCTAACATGTAAATCGAAAAAGGGGCTATCCTGTAAATAACATGTAAATCGAAGAAGGAACCCTGTAAATAACATGTAAATCGAAAAAGGGGGGCTATCATGTAAATAACATGTAAATCGAAAAAGGGGGGCTACCATGCAAATAACATGTAAATCGAAAAAGGGGGGCTATCATGTAAATAACATGTAAATCGAAAAAGGAACCCTGTAAATAACATGTAAATCGACAAACGGAGCCTGTAAGGAACCCTGTAAATAACATGTAAATCGAAAAAGGGGGGCTATCATGTAAATAACATGTAAATCGAAAAAGGGAGGCTATCCTGTAAATAACATGTAAATCAAAAAGGGGGGCTATCATGTAAATAACATGTAAATCGAAAAAGGGAGCCAGTAAGGAACCCTGTAAATAATATGTAAATTTAAAATGGGAGCTGCAAGGAACCCTGTAAATAACATGTAAATTGAAAAAAGGGGGTTGTCAAGAACATGTAAATAACATATAAAATGAAAAAGGGAATGTCTTCAAAAAAATGTCTTCAACTGAAAAACATTTTTGCAACACCATACCATAATTTGAGGACCTTACTGTTTAGACAAGTACAGCTGTAAGTCTAGCAATGCAATAGTCCCAATTTGTTTCCATTTAATGCTGGTTCCTTATTATCACAAAATATTCCCTGCCACAAAAATGAATACAAGACGGAATGTGCAAGACATGTCACTTTAAATGCATACATGTTAATAATAATCTTTATTGAGGATGCCAACTTCACCAGTAGTAACTTACAGAGGGATCCTCTAAAAGACTATAAGATGTTAATTTTCTTTAACTTGTTGAAAAAGACCATGAACATCTGTGCCCTGGCCAAATGGAGAGACAAGTCAACATCAATAATAAGTTACATCAATGACTTTTGTCCAATTCGATCAAGCATAGATTCTTGTCACTACTGTTTACTTTGGTTTGGGTGTATGTGCGAGACTACATGTACATTGAAATGGCTTGTTTACAACTTGGAACAACTTACAGGCATATACATGTACTTGCAGTCAGTTTGGCCAGGACTTAGGTGGGTATTTTTCTGCCTGTGACTAAATAATATTAAAGGGACACTGTCACCTATTTTTAGTATCACTTTGAAAAGCCAAAAAACGTATTTGTTTCAATGGAAACCTACACATAATGGTCCAGTTTTGTTAACAAATACTCTACCAGTGCACAGAAACTAGTATTCGTTCTCTTTGGCTGCGGATAGCCAGGATAGAAGTGGATTACAACTTATTATAGTTTGTTCTTCCTTGAAGAAATCACTTGATATTATCTTCTTGGTGTTCTAAAAGTAATTTTATGTTTGAGCAAAGGTACTTAGTGTATTTTGACCAAAACACAGCAAAATTTGCGTGACAATGTCCCTTTAAGGCAAGTTTTAACAAGAATTTGTCAAAATATATTTTCATTTGTCATGTAAACACAATGGCAGCTGACTATGACATAGTCTTTTGTCATAAAAACTGGCATTTCATGCCTACTGTAACTATATAACTCAAATGCTATTTTTAGTAGAACCTATATGGCACAGTATAGTAACTGATCATTTTTTAGCATTCTTTGTTTCTGTTTTGCATTGTTCCTTTTAAAGAGCTACATGTACACTGTACAGTGTACATTGACTGCAGCTTTGGTATCTTTTCTGCCAGAGCTTGGCCATGGGGATGTTCTTGCTCTTGAAGCCTGTGAAACAAAACAAAAAACAGCTGCAGTGAGTAGAAGTCTGTCTTGTAGTAGTCTGCCTAATACTGTCAACCTTGGGGAATAGCCAACTGACCAATTAATAGAGGATATCGCTTAAAAGAGGTCAAGTTTACAGTAAATATATGGAGCGATTTAATTCGGGGCATTTGTTAAGTGGGAACCACTTAATAGAGGGTGACCGCTTAATAAATAGGTCGCTTAATATAGACTGTAACTAAGGCAACTGCCCTTTGCGTCCAGTTTTTTTTTATCAAAAGAAAAGTGGGCAGCACACAGCAGCTGATCTTGCTTTACTGGACCAGTTTCATCTGACACATGTTAGTACAGACTTCATCAGGGATTTTGAACAAGATTTTGTGCAGAACTTATTTTGTACACACCACTTACACTTCAACATTACATACAAGTAATACTGACAAGAATTAGAATTATTGTCATCTACATGTACAGTAGGTGCTTGAACGTCTCTTGTTTTACCCAATCTGTTGAGACAAGAGCAGGTCCAAGGTTTTTGTCTGTTGCGAGGGCAAAGTTAATGATTTATCAGCTGGGTTAATTTAGCATTTCTCCTTTAATCAATAGGCCAGGTACCTGCAGCCTATGAATATAATTATGCCAAAATGACATTAAAGATCTGACAAAATGCTGTCACTTGCTGAACTGAAGCTACAATCTGTAATCAGTCTGAATGTGGTCACAAAGATCTGATAACATACTGTCACCTGCAACTGACCTGTGCATAAGATTTTACATTGTGAAAAGCCTAATGGAAACTACATGTAAAGCTTGTTTTTAATAACAATTTAAAGGCCATAACATCCCAGTTATACATGTTAGTCCTGGGCTTATGCAAATTTGTAAGAGTTTATTGGATGATAAGCACAAAGTATTGTGATATGTTACAGTACTGTTCAATTATTTCAGTCAGTTTATGTTCTTTATGTAAAGAATTGTAGTGGAGGAGATGTGTGAAGCTTACATCCAGAAGGGGTTATTACTGGAAGAATTTTGTTGGCCTATAACCGGGTGGGCTTACAACCAGGATTTTAAGTTTACAATAAACATGAGTATGGAAAATCCAGCGACAAGTAATGGACTTTGGATCAAAGGTTTCCTATTAACACAGTGATCGCAATCCAATTTCTCCAGAGAATATCAATAAAACACAGCCATGAGTTTCTGAGAATGATGAACTGATAAAAAAAATCAGTCACCAAGGGACAATGAATAAAATGCTGGTCTCTAAATAAACACCTGGTTCAAATTTTTCTGGGTTAACAAGACCAGGGACATTTAACTCAAGAAAATACACAATGTACATGTACCAAATATTTAGGTGCAGTTTATCAGATTTGACCATGAATGTTTGGCAGGGTAAATTAATTATGTCTACATCAAAAGAAAACAACACCAAATTATGTTATTCCATACAGTAGTCAACTAAAACACTGATTTTTGGATCAGACCTACATGTAAGGATCCCATTTGAATAATGTTTAGTGCTGCAGCAAAATATTAACACAATCATTGTACATGTAGGTGCCAATGTCAGTTACTTAGGTGCCTAATTGCTAATAGGCTCCTGTTAGAAAACAGCCTTATTGTGTACATGGACATATAACATCAATAATTATTCTCTCACCATAAAAAGCTCTCCTTGAATCTCTTTGAATGCCATATTTCTAATGTGAGAAAAGAAATCATAAATTACATGTTATGTATTTCAAATTGAGAAAATATGAAGCATACTCCCACATCACTGCTATACATTAAATATATTATCCTCAGAGTCACTATTTAATATTACCAGTGAATAGATGGGTATGGTCAATGTGAATAATATACATGAACTGAACATCGCCAAACCCGCGATATATCAGGGGCTGGACTGTCCAACTCATGCAAATCAGCAAAATCTATTCTTGCTCATTTGCATTAGATTCGGCATGGGGCTTTGCCCTTTTATACCGCAGGTTCGCGTTTCAGAAAAAAAAATGACTTGTAAATACAGTGTACAAAAGGAGGATTGTACCATCTTCCCGGCATGCACTGCAAGCAAACTACACTGTACATGTATATTATCAAAAGGCGGTGACCCACAAGCAGCTCATTTTACACAGACGCCGTTGAAGTTGGAGGTCAGTTGGTCATAGCAGTAGAAATGTTAACCTATTTACAGGGATGTAGATAATAGCCGGAAACCGGGTAAATTACCCGGCTGTGAACTTTATTTTTCCAGCTGTAAAAGCCAAGTGCAGCTTTAAAAGGACTACATTTTTCTCTTTTTTACCCATCTGTCAGTTCTATATTCCCACCTGTTAAAAATTGAATCTACATGCCTGATTTATTCTATTCACCTTTACAGAATGTTTTCCATTTCGTGTTATGTTTACAGTTTGCTTTAAGGCCGCTTAAATTCCCAGAGGGGCCAAAACCCTCAATTGGCGTCGGATGGTAGATGCTTGAAATCTCTTCACAGATTCGTGGAATCAATTAACCTTCTGCCATTTCAAAACAATGCCGGCTTATATTAGAAGAAATATTCGTATATTTGCTTGCTTTGACTTATTGAATCTACATGTAACACTGGTTGTGTTGTTTTTAGTTCAAAATCAATCTTCGCTTTTCTCGCAATTTTCTGAATTTTCTGATACAAGCATTAATAATTCAGTTTTATTTCATCTTACTGTATATTTTCCTGTGATCAACATAAAACTCTAATCAGAGGTCATTCGCCTGAATTTTAACCAAAGCATGCTGGACAGATGGTAATATCCTCCTTTCAGTTTCAAGACAGAACAATTTACAGCTCTTATATAAATTTTGCTTTTGTCTTGGTGCATATTCACACTCTAAAATGCTATGAACAACAATACAGATAATAATACAGTGTAAAGACAATTTCTGTGAACCCCAAACTACCTAGCTTGCACTTTATACTGATATTAAAAATTTCAAGTTACACTGTAATGTAAACCTACACCACTGTACATGTACAGGGGTGTAGCTAAGAAAAAACTGAGCAGGCTCATTAACAAACCCAGCTGGTTTTTCTGGCTTGTGCACCTTCAAAATCACCCCAAGTCTTTGTTTTCTAGTTAAATTTCAGTCGGTGATAAGTTCTTTTTCAACTGGTGGAATTAGCCGGTAACCGGCTCTTGGCTACATCCCTGCACATATACAAAAAACACCCTCATCTCTCTCTACAGTTACATCTCATTCTGGTTATTTATTACTCAACATGTGTTGCTTTTAACTGCTTAGAATATTTGATTTCACATTGGGAGTTTAAAAAGAATGATGCAATCCATTCACAATTACAATGTATGAACATTATTTTTGAATAATGTGCAGAAAGAGGTGACCGATAATTTTTAACTTTAATACTCAATAGTACAATGTACAAGTCGATCAATCCCACTCATCAAGACCAACGGGGTATTTTTATGTAAGGTTATATACTGTCTTTAAGTGATCAACCAAGTTACAATCCTGGACGTTACAAAATTCAGACTGCAGATTGCAGACTGGCATAAGCACATATTACATGTAGGTATCAAGTGCAGTCTGCTGACTGGGTATAAAATGCAGACTGAGTCCCAAAACTGTCACTTCATCCTAAGTTGTGACTTAATCTATTAAGCAATCCGCTGCAAAACTGTCCTTCTAACTGTCCTCCTTCTTTAATCTGTAATGTTATGAAAATGAATTGTATGGAGGTAGGTACTCAGAGATCGTCAGCACACAACTGCACACCGCTGTAGGCACTAAGAAATATTTTTGGTTTTAAAACTGTATGTTATTATAGTCAGTATTTTATACTCAGTCTGGAGTCCAAAATCTAAAGTCTATAATGACTTTTATTTATTACATACATGTAGCATTTGAGGGCACAAATAAGCAACAAAACCAGTCAAATATGCCATGTCATTGCACTTGTCTCGACTATAGGCTAGAGAAAACATTAAATTTTTTTCAAAAACTTATATTTGGGAATAGATGATTGTTGTATAATAGTAATAATAGGTAAACTATATAAAAAATAACATATACATGTATAACAAACAATTTAATCAGCGGAAAGTTGTGTAAATAATAATGGGGCCGGGCATTTTTACTCATCTTGCAGTTTTTATTTTTTCTAAAAATACAAAGCCGTATTACACAACTTTTCGCTGAATAACCTCTATAAAAACTGACCAGTCACAATACAATCTGCATATTAAGCTTAATTTACACTTAATGTTGTTGTTTTAAAGACTGAGTTGACTGTGAGTTTAGCCAAGTACTAAAATCAACTGCTGCTGTGGTCACAAAGTGGTTGACTGTGAATTTAGGAAAGTATTCTCGCCGTTTTATATTTTTCGCTCTCACCGTTTTACATTATTTTTCGCTTGGCACGCTTAAAGAACAAGAAATACACACAATGCTTTTGTTTTGTTGTGGAGGTCAGTTGCAGTTGTTATGTAAATAATGTTGACTGCGGAACTGCAGACCGCAGTAGCAGCTCCAAAAAGAGATTGCGGGTTTATTATGTAAATTATGATTTGGTGACTGCTGGACCACAGTAGCAGTCTTGATTTATGTAGTTGAAAATGGGCCAGGTATTCTGCCCCTTCATGTATTGTAAAGCTTTGCAGGTATAAACTTACATGTAAGCTTATATAATAACGTGTGTAACTGTTCATGCATTGACCTGTGTTCTTGTAACTCTCTGTAAAGTAGTCGTATATTTCTCAAAACTGATCTTTTTCGATTCATTTTCTATCAAGTCGTGGCAGTTTAAAGTGAAATATATCCCACCATTTTTGTGAAACTAAACTGATTTGAGTATTTAGCATTTCGAAAATCAATTGAATTTGACAAAAATGATTTGTGTTACATGTAGATTCATGCCAGAAATGCACACATGGTTGACAGTACAAATGAAATCGAAACGCTACCCAGCGGTAAAAACATACCTGCAAAGATGCGTGGGTTCGTCTTCATTCTTTTAGGGCATTTTGTATCGAGATTTCCACTGAATGAAGCCGTTTTAAGGCCAGAAGCCAGTAGTCAAACTCGACCGCCATTCGACCGTTGAAAATATCCCGCCTTCGCCGCCTTCGCCGCCTTCGCCGCCTTCGCCGCCTTCGGGTCAGTGGCTTTCATTATTCAGCGGTGGCTGCGTCATGTATAGGGACATAGATTGTACCCTTTCATACGCCCTGAGTTAGTAGTGGTATGCGCTACTATCCTACCACTTTTCGCACCTTTGAACAATGGAAACAAAAGATCTATTGTTCTCGAGAACAATGGGCTATTGTTTAGAGAACAATAGGTTCTATTGTCTTAACCCTAGATCTATTGTCCTAACCCTAAGTCATTAACATATTAACCCTAAGAATTACAACTGCGCATGTCCTAATAACCCTAACCCTATTAGCATATTAACCCTAAGAATTACAACTGCGCATGTCCTAATAACCCTAATTCAAAATGGCGGAACTCATTGTTTATTCAAAATGGCGAAACTGAGTAAAATATTCAAAATGGCGAAAAAATTCAGTAAAATATTCAAAATGGAGGATCTCATGATTTATTCAACAATGTCAGGGGGGCCCATCCAGTCAAGGCGGGTCCCGCCTGTGTAGAAAACAAACGACCAAAGTCGTGTAGTGCTTTCTTTTTTTCTTTTTTTTTTTTTTTTCCGCGGTCCGAATGGGCGAGAGTGCAATGCCCATTGGCCTTACACGCACACAAAATACACATCACGAGAACAGACAAAAACAACACTAGATACATCACATGCGGAAGGAAGGATGCACAAGCATGTCAAAAGTCACCGGGGGAATGAGCCCCGCCTCCCCTTAAGGCCGCCAAGTGCAATGCGACCTAGAAGACACAACGGAAACAGACAAAACACAAAATAAAAACAGAAAAGAAAACAGGCCCAATTGGCAAACAAAAACCAAACCACAAGAGTAACACTCAGGTAAAAAGACACCAAGAAGAAAACATGCAATAAACAATTGAGCCCAATTTAGCGGCCCTCCAATTGAGTAAAAAACGTGCAATAAAACAATCGATAAAAACAGCGCAAGCTGCACAGTGCTACCAATAAAGGCGACCGATTAGCAACGCGCAACACAAAATCAAACCCAGCCACTCAGTACTACCAATAAAGGCGACCGAGAGACTAACCAAAAACGCCCAAATTTAGTGAAAATCCAAAAACTAAAACAACCTGGTAATTTGTCAATCGGGTAAAAACATGCAATAAAACAATTTGAACAAAATGCCAAATGATAAAAACATGCATAAAAACGCAATTGCAAATTACCGGTTGAATACAAAAACTAATTTATACACCAAGAAAGTAAGAAGGATCCAAAGGGTTTAGAGACGTAAGGTAAAGGAATCACCGCTGACCGAGCCAATGAGGCCATTGGCGCCCCATTGGCTCTGAAACCGTCTGCGCTTACGGCGAGAAAGAAAACGCTTGAAGAACAAAGGCAGATAGAAGGATAGGCGGGACTTCATGCAGGCAAGAAGCCCCAAAGCACTAGGAGGTTTGGACCGAAAGCAGAAGTCATTCCGTTGGGTCCAAACAAGAAACTTGCAAACATTAAGGAGATAACAAAAAACATGAGGGACACTGGAAAGCTCAGTGCCATTAAAACCAAAAAGGACATGCCGAACATCAATGGTAGGAGCCAGGGGAGAGTAAAGGAACAAGAGGGACTGAATCCAATCAAGCCCACTCTTGGCCAGAGGACACGAAAAGAAAAGATGCTCGGCACACTCCCAAGGGTAGCCACAGAAGCACGCAGACGGGATATCGTAACCAAAAGAAATGAGCCGGTCAGCGGTGTAAAGAACACCATGAGCGACCTTCCAATTGAGATCAATGCACCGGCGGTCTAAGGGCATAAAAAACAAAGACCGCCAAGTAGTGGGCCAGTCCAAATCGCCAAATACAGGACGGAATTTGGATACGCAGTGGGGTTCACTCGGATTAAGATCTAACAGCAACTCATAGCATTCCTTGCAGGAAAAAGTCGCTGCCAGAAGACGGGTCTGATCCCCAACTACAATACCAGCAGGAGAAGATGAGCCCTGCAAAGACCTCCAAGAACGAAGAAGAGCAGCGTAGAAAGGGGGGAGACGGCCAGGACCAAAAGCAAAAGGCCGGGCAAAAACGTCAGAAGGGCGCGCACCAAAACGGTCCAAAAACCAATATGTCATAAGGTAAACCCATCCATTGGGGGCCACCAAAGAACGCCGCACCCACTGAGCCAGTAGGGCATGGACTTTAAATTCGACCGAAACCATGCTAAAACCCCCCGATTCTTTAGGATGTACTATCACCTTACGAGCAACCAAATCGCGTTTGTTACGCCAAAAGAAAGAAAAAATGAGACGATTAAGATCAGTAAGAACCCAGGGGGGCATATGCACTAAGGAAGCAACGTACCAGATGCGAGAAAGGGCAAGAGCATTGATGATTAACGCTCTCCCGCCATACGAAAGGACCCGACCGCGCCAAGACATGAGGCATTTTTCCACTGCCTCAAGACGCGGCCTCCAATTTGCTTCGTCCATACACCCGTTACCGATGAAAACCCCCAAAATTTTTACCTTATCTGATGTCCACTGGATGGGAACAGGCGCGTGCAAGCGATTACGCCATGCCCCCAACCAAAGACCCTCACATTTCTCCATGTTCAGTTTAGCACCAGACCCTTTCTCAAAAAGTGCGTATGTGTCAAAGGTGGCCAAAGTGGCCGCATCAGAGACAGAGATGACGGAAGTATCATCCGCGTAAAGAGACAAAACAGGCAGACGATGTTCAAGACCAGGCAACTGGAGCCCAGTAATGACAGGATTTGCTCTAATGGTGGCCGCCAGCACTTCCATGGTGAGGACGTAAAGAAGGGGGGAGAGCGGACAACCCTGCCTCACTCCCCTAGATGGCCTAAAACGATGCGACTGATGCCCATCGATAAGGATAACACTACAAATATCAGTATATAATAATTTAACCCAACGTAAGAAGGAATCTCCAAACCCCATTTTAGAAAGAGTAGCAAGAAGAAAACCCCAGTCAACGCGGTCGAAGGCTTTTTCTTGATCCAGCGATAAAATGGCAACGGGGATATTGAGTTCGTTAGCAAATCCAGCTACATCGCGAAGAAAGGCAACATTCTCTCCGATGTAGCGGCCAGGCACGCCACACGTTTGATCAGGGGCAACAACATGGTGAATAACTTTTAGGAGGCGCCCGGCCAAGGCTCGGGCGCAAAGTTTGTAGTCAACATTTAAAAGACTGATGGGTCGCCAATTTTTATGTAGAAGGCGGTCTCCCTTTTTATAAAGTAAGGTAATAAATGCTTGGCGCTGGGACATTGAGAGAGTTCCAGAGTCATACGATGCATTAAGGACCTCAACGAGATCCGAGCCCAGAACATCCCAAAAAGCAACATAGAATTCCATTGGAAGGCCATCCGACCCTGGTGATTTACCCTCCGCCATACCCAACAAGGCAACATGTACTTCCTCCAATGTAAGAGGGCCTTCACAATGGGTGACCTCATGGGCAGGGACAGTAGAAGAAAGATTGTTAAGAAGGGCCTGTTGAACCCGAAGGTCCACAGGAGAAGCTGAGAAAAGATCGGAATAGTAAGATACCCATGAGTCGCAGATGTCATAAATGTGAGAAACAACTGTACCGTCCGGGCGCTTCATTGCCGAAATCCAGCTCTCGGTCTTACGCTTCTTCTCGAGACGGAAGAAGAACCGAGAAGACGTCTCACCCTCTTCGGCCCAAAGAATTCGAGAACGGACCCTTGCCCCTTCAGCAATTGACCGGTCGATAGTGGCAATCCGGGCAAGCACATTCTGGTAAATGGGCATCAAAGTTACAATACCAGCGTCTATTTGCCTTTTAAGATGGCTGGCCAATCTGTCCAGCAAGTCCCGAGATTCATTTTCAACCTTCTTTTTTGTACTACCATGAAAAACCGCCAAGCGCTTAATTTTAGTTTTACCAATGTCCCACCATTTCTGCAGAGAAGGGAACGAATTTTTCAAGAGAGACCAATCCTTCCAAAAACTAGTGACTGCATCAATGAAAGCATCATCTTTCAAAAGGGAAACATTAAAAAGCCACCGCCCAGGGCCCTTGGGGATGGGCTCAGGAATCACTAAAGACATGGAGACCATAGCGTGGTCGAAAAAGGGGCATGGAAGAATATCACAAGAGGCCAAGACGTGAACCCACTGATAAGGGCACCCTATAAAGTCAATACGGGAAGATAAGGACCCGTCGTGACGGAGCCACGAAAAGGCAATCTCGTCAGGGTGCAGATAACGCCAAGCGTCCAGGATGCAACAACCCTGGAAGAAAGAGGCCAGAGTTAAACAACTCTCCCTAGAATAAACCAAAGGATCAGAGCCGCGGCGATCTAAAGTTCGGTCGAACACAGCATTAAAGTCCCCACAGACAACTGTGGGAACAGAAGGGTCGATACGCTCGACAGAGGCCTCAAAAAATTCATCCCGGGAGGGATTACGGTTGGGTGCATACAAACATGCAACCCGAAAAGTGACTCCATGCCGACTGAATTCAGCCATCACGAATCTGCCTTCCGTATCAGTCCAAGATTTGACAAGAGTGAAGATGGGCCTATATAGGATAACGCTACCACAAGAAAGGTTAGAACCCGGCGATAACACAACCGAAAAACCATAAGATGAGAACCATTGTTGGGCCTCACGGGACGAGGTGCAGTGTGTTTCCTGCAAGCAGGCAAACTGCACAGAACGATGGCCCAAAGATTGTAACAGGGCCATCCTCTTGTTTGCGTCCCGGAGGCCATTGACATTAAGGGTGATTACAGTAGTGTAGGTAAAGATAGAGGGGGGGTGATACGCGGGTTAAAATACTCAATTAAGGGGGACAGACAGAAATTACTTCCTAAGACTCCTAGCCCCAACGCGGGAAGGCGACGAACGATCTCGGGAGGTACTACGGCCACGCGACGGGCTCCGCTGACTGTTCTTCTTCGCAGGGTCGGAACTTCTCCCTGCTTCTCAGGAGTCTGAGTCCCAGTGCACTCCGGAGCCGGGTGACACCCCTGTCCCATGTAATGTGTCTTCGGATGGCTCCGTCGTGGCCTCATTGGTCATCGACATCCACCCGGCCGCTAGGTACCCTCTTGCCATCTGGGAATGGTTCCGCGGGGTGCCGCTGACGGAGGCTGACGCTCAGTACCTTTCGGCCTTTAAGGGCCTTGCTGACTGTCGGAAGGGTTCTGTCCTCACGCCTTGGCAGGCCTCGAAGGTTGAGACTTTTATTGCGAAAGGGCTCATCCGCTGGGATCCCCACGTGTCCGTGGTGCCTGCTCCATGATGTCTTCAGTTGGGTTGGGTTTTCCAGAGGGGTCGCCTTTGCTGGCTGTACTCTGCGGTTTACCCTTACCCTTTTTTGTCTGTTTTTGTCTGTCTTTTGTCTTTTTTTTTTTTTTTTGAATTTTTCCACTAGGTCGCATTGCACTTGGCGGCCTTAAGGGGAGGCGGGGCTCATTCCCCCGGTGACTTTTGACATGCTTGTGCATCCTTCCTTCCGCATGTGATGTATCTAGTGTTGTTTTTGTCTGTTCTCGTGATGTGTATTTTGTGTGCGTGTAAGGCCAATGGGCATTGCACTCTCGCCCATTCGGACCGCGGAAAAAAAAAAAAAAAAAGAAAAAAAGAAAGCACTACACGACTTTGGTCGTTTGTTTTCTACACAGGCGGGACCCGCCTTGACTGGATGGGCCCCCCTGACATTGTTGAATAAATCATGAGATCCTCCATTTTGAATATTTTACTGAATTTTTTCGCCATTTTGAATATTTTACTCAGTTTCGCCATTTTGAATAAACAATGAGTTCCGCCATTTTGAATTAGGGTTATTAGGACATGCGCAGTTGTAATTCTTAGGGTTAATATGCTAATAGGGTTAGTTAGGACATGCGCAGTTGTAATTATTAGGGTTAATATGCTAATAGGGTTATTAGGACATGCGCAGTTGTAATTCTTAGTGTTAATATGCTAATGACTTAGGGTTATTAGGACATGCGCAGTTGTAATTCTTAGGGTTAATATGCTAATAGGGTTAGGGTTATTAGGACATGCGCAGTTGTAATTCTTAGGGTTAATATGTTAATGACTTAGGGTTAGGACAATAGATCTAGGGTTAAGACAATAGAACCTATTGTTCTCTAAACAATAGCCCATTGTTCTCGAGAACAATAGATCTTTTGTTTCCATTGTTCAAAGGTGCGAAAAGTGGTAGGATAGTAGCGCATACCACTACTTGAGTTGCATGGATTAAATTACCGGAAAGATTTTGGAGAATTAACTCGAGCCGTCAGAGGAAAACTTAAAACAGTTCGAGTTAATAAAATTTCAAGTTATTGGGGGTAACGAATAATTGTAATAGAGTGAAGCAGGGGAAAAACTGCCTTTAGTTCTAGCTATCGAGAAGTTCGATACTGTGACTCTCTAGCCCTCGAGGGGAGGCGCAAAGCGCCGATGCTCGAACGCGTGTTTCAGCTTTTCGTGCTCCTCCCTCGAACTTTAGAGAATGTTAGTGAGAGAAACCGACTGTCTGTTACTCGGTCGCTCGATCGGTCAATTGGATGTAAACTTTTATGGTTAATTCCGCTGACCAGTGGGTATGTACCGCTCCTGGCGTGCGTTTCTTGAAAGTCCCGAAAAAGTTTCGGGCCCGAAAGCTATCTTTTAAATTCAGTTTCTAACGAATGATGTTGAAATTTTTTGCCGGCAAACCAGTCCAGCTCGTGTAGTAAACGTTAGATTTTAATGCCTAGCTTTCAAAATCAACAAAAACCGAATCTTTGTAGGTAAACATTTTGCACACAACACAGCTTTTCGGGCCCGAAAGGTTTTCGTGACTTTGGAGAAACGCACGCCTGGTATGTACTAATTTTTCGCGTTTGGACCGCATTTTGGAATCCTCTGAAAGCACAAGCTGTAGAAAACGAAAACCGATCTGCAGAATTCAGGGGGGTGGGGTGAGAGTGAGCCCTGAAATGTTTTAGACTGAAAAACATTTCGGCCTAATAAAGGCCCATGTTCACCCAATCTGCTTTGCGCACCCGGGCTGATTTTCGCACAGACGGAAAATCGAAAAATCGACGTGCCAGCCAATCATAACGCTACATTGAACAATTGAACCGTTTCAAAACAAAAACACAAGCGCGCGATTGGGTGAACATGGGCTTTTAAGACATTACTTTTTAAAGCAAAAAGGGGAAGGGGACAACCACCACTGGAATTCAAATTGATATTTCAAGCCTTTAATAGGAAAACGCTACAGAACGGTAAATGTTATGCTACGTGGCTCAACATTTATTTGTACCCTTCACATTCTCATTGCCACGAATTGCCACCCACGATCTACCCACGATCTGCTCCCGTACGGCCTCGTGGTTCAAGCGGCAGAGCGATCGACGGAAGATCTGATCCGGAGGTCGTGGGTTCGAATCCCACCGAGGTCAAAGGTTTTTTCTTTTCCTCGTGTGGTTCATTATTTCCTTACTGGGGCTAACGCTTAGTGCAGGGAAATTCATGGGTTGACCTTAGTACTATAATTTACACACAGAGTTAATTCTCTGATTCCTTGTTATTTTTAAATGTTGATTACGGTACGGTAAATGTAGCCAGTCCACCAAAAAAAATAACGTTTTTTGCTTGCTTCCGAAAGCAAAATTTGCAAATCTGCAAAAGCTGTTTGTCTGTTATGCAGTGTTTATGTGAATAATTATTTTTTGGCTGTCAAATTTCTCTGATGAATTTTTCTGTTTAATATACTTTCACAAGAGAGAATGAGGTAAGAGGACAGATCCTCCATACATCTGCTCTCAAGCGAAATTAAACTTGAAATCGCTTTTATATCCTTGAGTTTTTCTACTGAACTGCGTAAGTAAACCATAAATATCACACATATCGTATCGTGGATCATTGTATTTTCACCGGTTGGCGTAAATGAGCCTTTCATTCGATTAACATGTTATTTACAAGGTTCCTTACAGACTCCCTTTTTCGATTTACATGCTATTTACAGGTTAGCCTCCCTTTTTGTATTTACATGTTATTTACAGGATAGCCCCCCTTTTTATTTACGTTACTTACAGGTTAGGCTCCCTTTTTCGATTTACATGTTATTTACATGATAGCCTCCCTTTTTCGATTTACATGTTATTTACATGATAGCCTCCCTTTTTCGATTTACATGTTATTTACAGGGTTCTTTTTAGGCTCCCTTTCTCGATTTACATGTTATTTACAGGATAGCCTCCCTTTCTCGATTTACATGTTATTTACAGGGTTCCTTGCAAGCTCCGTTTTTCGATTTACATGTTATTTACAGGGTCTAGATACTGTAAATGTGTGTGAAATAATTTTACTTTACTTACATGTGTCCCTTTTTTTCTCACTGTAACAAGAACCATGTAATTAACTATTTACAGTAGATTTACATGTGTGCTCAAACCTGTAAATTTCATGTAAATTTTATTTACAAAATCCTAACATGTAAATCGCAGTTTACAAAGTATGTAAATCCATATTTACATGTTGTAAATTTATTTTTACATGTGCATGTAAATTTTCAACTTTTCCTGTGTGTAACTATGCCAAACTGAAGAAATCCTTTGCTCATTCATATACACAGTAGTCAAAATGAAATTTCTCTTGTTCCAAAGGTAACAACATTATCATTTACATGTATAATCAGTAGTCAGTGACTTTGGTCTGTACTCGCATTTTTAGTTTTCGGTTCAGCCAGACGGACTGAACATTAGACAAAACCTTAGAAAGACTGGCCGCTTCCGTTAATAAGGAAACTTCTAAAAGTCTAAGAAAGTGAAACTTGTGTAAGGACACTAGTGAGTACTAGATACTTTTAAGATCTACAATGGCCAAACACTGGGAGAAAGACAACTATATGTCCCCTTATTATGCTTCAGTACTGTATTACATGTAATAAAATCGCATTGACCTGTAGAAAGCTTTTATCTTCTAACAGGGTACAATTAATGCGTAATCGTGACAAATGAAATTATACAGTTGTACACACAGTGCACAGATAACCAGTGTCTGTAATGCGAGGTTAACTTTGTATGAGAGCGTGTCACTCGGGTCACAGAAAAGTGTCCGTTGTCCGTATTAATTATAAGCGGGTTAATTTAAGAGAAGATATATGAGTGTTTCGTCGGTACCTTCAGAACTGTCCGTTATAAGCGGATCTGTCCATATTAAGCTTTCTCAGTAAGATTTTAGAGAGATTTGCGCCTTTAGATCACAGTTATGAATTTGTTCTCTTCAAAGATATTGACCTTTTGATCTCGGCGGGTTATCTCTCAAATTGATAGGAGGATTTCATGCTGTCTAGAGAAATTAGAATTATTTTATTTCTTTATGCCCTTGTTCAGTGCTAGCTTCATTGGCAAACATTGCGGTTTCTTTGGCTCACTTTTGTTGCAAGATAAATACTTATCGGCTGAAGTTTATTGTCGCTTTGAAAGTGCTAGGGTCGTTAAATGTCTCGGGCCGTGATTTAGGGTGCGTTCCCTTGGTCGAATTTGAAAACGTTTTTATTGGGAAGGATTCTTCGGATTTTCGGTTTTCAAAGAAACGCCGAATCCAGAAAAGGATTTGTGTCATGTGACAGCAATAAAGCCACGCTATGGAGATTTTGCACAGCTCGCGATATGCTTGACTGTTGTTGAGTAACTCATGGGTGACAAAACAAAGCAACGAAAGGTATAAAACATTTGTAATAGAGTGCAAGACAACATGAACAAGGGTAGAAAACAAAGAAAAAAGTCACCAGTACGCAACCTCGTATATTTGCTGGTGTTAAGAAACGCCACAAGAGAGAGGAAACTTTTCATTTGCTCTAAACTATTGGCTTTTAAGAAGAAAATTAAACAAATGCTTACCTTTCTTGGTCTTTGGTACAAAAATGACGTTAAGAGCTGTTTTGTACACCAAGATATGACATTTACGGTAAATAGAGTGTACCATATGAACTGCTAAACCCCGCTGACCACCAGTACTTCTTTCAAATCCGTTTCCAATGGAACGCTTGGATTACAAATCCAAAAAATCCGGATTTGGATTGAATCCATCGAATCCTTCCTCAGAGTGGATTCGATGGATTAGAAATCCTTTTTAGGATTCGTCCAAAAAGAAAACAGAAAATCCATTTTTGGATTCAAAATCCGGATTTGGATTCTGACCAAAGGAACGCACCCTTAACCCTATTCAGCCTGGGCTTTTTTTTAGTTTCTGAGCCTGGGGGGGGGGGGGGGGGGGGGGGGGGCAATGAAACCTAGAGGGTGTATAGTACGTTCACAACTGTCTCCTTTGCGGTCCGTACAATGGAACGATGACGTCATATGACGTAGTTATTAGGTAATTAGTTATACGGCCGCTATCTTGGATCCGCCATCTTGGATTTCTGAATTTTTTAAAACCTCTTCAAAACCGTCCAATTTCACTCAAAATTAATCAAATCCAATAAATAAACGTTAAATGACGTAAAAATATAAAAGTTATAGCAATAAACATTGTTTTTTCTTCATTCAAAGGTATATATATGCAAATTTTCAAAAACAGGGCTGTCAAAATCTTGATGCCATGGAAACATCAAGTCACGTGATCAAAAATTGTCACATAAAATTGTTGCCAGATAACTTTTAGGAAAAGTCACAAAGTTTGGTGGCGTTTGAATACATATTAAAGAAGTTATGAATGTTGAAAGTTAGCGCGGGCACTTTGTGCCCCCCCCAGGCCGAATAGGGTTAATGTCTAAAGTATGCGCGGTGTGCAAGACTTGTGAGAAAGTGTTTCCCATCACGGATATAGGCGTCTTACACTGCACGAAAAATCGCCTTTGCGGACGATCAAATGTGTGGTGAAAGGCGTATCAAAGACCTCCTTTGCTACATCTTTCCACGCCTGTGACGCGCGTCAAAGATCATCTTTGATGTCGCCTTTGACATAGTGGTAAAGGTGGTAAAGGCCGTCTTTACCACATCTTTGACATATATCTTTGACGCGCGTCAAAGATTACATTTGATTCACCTTTGTCCATTATCAAAGGTTTGTCAAAGGTTTAGTCAAATTCGTCTGTGATTTGTGACAAAGGTAGATCAAAGGCGTGTGGTCAAATCCGTCTGTGACGCGTGTCAAAGGTTGAACAAAGGTGTTTGGTCAAATCCGTCTGCGACGCGTGTCAAAGGCTGATCAAAGATGTAGTCAAATATGTCTGAGACTTGTGTCAAAGGCTTGTCAAAAGTGAATCGTCTTTGCCATGTGATTTACACACATTTGACACTCGTCAAAGGCCATCTTTGATCCCGCCTTTATATAGTGGTAAAGGTGACAAAGGCCATCTTTACCACATATTTGACATATGCCTTTGACGCAAGTTAAAGGTGATATTCAATTCGCTTTTATTTTGTCCACTATCAAAGGTTTGTCCAAGGCGTAATCACATTGTCTACGATTGGTGTGAAAAGTGTGTCAAATATCTTGACCACTTTTAGAAATTTAAATTAAATCATTAAAAAATACTGGTGTTACGTCAGCAATATTCATTATGATAAATATACAGGCCATGATGACTGTTTTAAAAATTCAATTTTAATGATGTCAAAAGCAGAATACACTCTTTACTAAATTAAAAGTGCCATAAAACTGTTTCAAATAGTATCAGAAAATACATGGTTGAATTAAAAATTAATTAATGAGGCCTTAACTGCAATAGTGTACAAATGTGTCACAAAATTATCATGCAGTAGTACTAATAAGAAGCAAATTAGTAAAGGTAATACAATGGTTTCAAGGGGTATTTGGGGTAAAAATACCTCGAGTAATATTTTAAAATTGTCCCAAAATATCACGAGCCGCTTGGATTATTTGTTTATACTGCAAGGCTAAGAAATTTCTCTTTTTCTAACGCTCACACGTGTGATCAGCGATTCGGGACCAAAAGATTACTTCAAAATAATTTTCTTAAGGTGGCTCCAAGTAGTTTTTTTTGGGGGGGGTCACACTTCCCTTTTTGAATGCGCTTATACCTAATCTTACTTTAGCTCAATGTATCTGAATTTGATATCAGCTGTTAGGCTAAGATGAAAGTTTTGGATGATGCTCTTTTTATGCTAATCAGCGTTTCCATAGCAACAGTAAACGAATATGGCGAAAAACAGTTTTTCCTAAATATCTTTCGATTTTGGAGCTACCCGCGACAAGCGAATATATGCGCTATAATCTACACAGTGTAGCACACTAAATGGGAAAATTTCAAACATATTAAACTGTTTGATTTTGAATCGCTAAAACATTTTAACACATGTTTTTTCATGTTTAAAATATAAGCGGTCAAAACATTTCATAGGTCTCACAAATTATCATTAAATTATCACAGAAAGTTTACTCAGACTTACATAATTACTCCCTGCAAATAGCTCTGACTAATTCATCGGCAATAAAGAGATCGAGCTTATCATTCAAGTGCAGTTTAAAAAGAGGGAAAACGTCAAGAAAAACTGCATTTGAATGAAAAGCTCGATCTCTTTATTGCCGAGGAGTTAGTCAGAGCTATTTGCAGGGAGTAATAATTTAAGTCTGAGGAACTTTCTTTGGTAATTTAATGATAATTTGTGAGACCTATGGAATGTAATGACCACTTTTATTTCAAACATAAAAAAACACGTGTTAAAAATGTTTCAGTTTCAATTCACAAGTTGCGGAGTTTCTCTAGATCGAGAGAATTTTTTGTAAAACCCGCTAGTGGACCAATTGATTAGACCATGGGCTTCAACTGGACAATAAAAGTTTAAAAGAAATATATGAGAGCGTTTTTGAAATTTTGGGGGATGAATTTTGGGGATTGTAAATACAGTGAAAAACATACTATCGACATAATTGGCTAATATCTAAAGAAAACGATGCGCGATAAGAATGCAGTTTCATCTCGTAGTAGTTTGATTCCATTTTAAATGGTGTGTGAAAAAGTGAAGGGGTTGCTTTGCCCGATTGCGAGAAAGAAGGATTTGATTAGCGTACGTTCAGCTGCTCTTGTTGTTATTTTTGTATGTAATTTGGTCTACGCCTACGAATGTGATGATAATTTGGAAACCGTGAGATTTTTTTTTTTTAAATTGACAACCTCGAGATTAATCATCAGTTTATATGGCCTGCAAGTTTCAAGGGCATTGAAGACATGCAAGGCAATAAAATAGGGCCTTGATCCAATGTACCAATGTTTTCATACAGACTTTGTGTTTACAAGTGAGCGTCCTTATTATTCACGAGTATTGTTTTCAAGTTTCATATGCACGTGCAAAACTTTAGCAAAAAGTTTATTTGCATCGAACAAAACGCTCGATTGCTTTCCGAAGAATTTTCCGTAACATGCTAATAACTGGCTTGAGAATTATAATAACATTACGCACTCGATGCCGCGCAATTACGCTGTAATGCAGCCGTACCTAGGGTCTCTGTAAAATTGCAGGACAAGAAGAACATATCCCAATTTGCAAATTTATAAACGAAATACAGAAACAGTGCTTCTTATGTCCCACGCAAGAACAGTGTGACAATTTTATATTTTAGCTGAGAATTTTGCTTTGCGCTATATTATATCTAAATAAGTAACAGATGCTACGCCGATTGCAACAAATAACCAGAGTGAGACAATCATAAACCATTGCCAAAGCGTGTTATTTCTGCATCCCACTTGATGAAATTAAACGTGACGTTTCCGACGTTGTCTTCATCAGTACTGTTGTCATTGCTATTCGTAACGCAAGCCAGTTATTAGCATGTTTCGGAAAATTCTTCGGAAAGCAATCGAGCGTTCTGTTCGATGCAAATAAATTTTTTGCTAAAGTTTTGCACGTGCATATGAAACTTTAAAACAATACTCGTGAATAATGAGGACTCTCACTTGTGAACTCAAAATCTGCGGGAGTAAATTGGTACATTGGGGGCCCTATATTATTGCCTTGCATGTCTTCAATGCCCTTGAAACTTGCAGGCCATATAAATTGATAATTAATTTCCAGATTGTCAATTTTAAAAAAAAATTATCTCGCTGTTTCCAAATTATCATCACATTTGTAGGCGTAGACCAAATTACATACAAAAATGGCAACAATGAGCAGCTGAACGCACGCTAATCAAATCCTTCTTTCTCGCAATCGGCCAAAGCAACCCCCTCACTTTTTCCCACACTATTTCAAATGGAGTCAAACTATTTTGAGATGAAACTGCATTCCCATCGCGCATCGTTTTCTTTAGATATTAGCCAATAAGGTCGATAGTATGTTTTTCACTGTATTTACAATCCCCAAAACTTCATCCCCCAAAATTTCAAGAACGCTCTCATGCATTTCTTTTAAACTTTGTCCAGTTGAAGCCCATGGTCTAATTAGTTATTAATAGTTATTAATTAATTAATTAGTAATTAATTAGTCCAGTAGCGGGTTTTACAAAAAATTCTCTCGATCTAGAGAAACTCCGCAACTTGTGAATTTCGGAGGATCACCATTCTGTTGCCATGGAAGCACCGATGTAAACAAATCCTATACTCACATAAAGTTCAGTGTATTGTGTGTTTGCATGCAAAGTGGCTTGTCTTTTTATGCGCAACAACAAAAGATATGGCCCATTAAAATTGAAAGGGTGTGGACTTGAGAAATGGGTACGAGCCTCCTTAATTGCTACATGGTTGCTGACGGCAATCGAAAGCCAACAATAACTCATTCCTGCCAGTTAACTGTACTGCCATGTATACCAGTCATACATATAACAAGTTATGAGCCACAGCTATGTTTAAAAAGTTTAAAAATTAATTAACTACTATATGAACGTTTATGGTAAAATTCAAGTACTTTTTTTGTGGATTTTCAGTGTCAAATTTCGGCTTTCACGAAATCAATACATAAGATCATATTTCAGGTGCTGAAATGAAATAATGTTTTCCATGACAAGAATTTTTTACAGGAGATGAATTTCACTGAGACGACAACACATTTTGTCATCTGCCCACTTGTTAATCATTACAAAATTACACATGCATTATAGTTAGTTTGTTATAAAGTTGAAGAAAAGACAATATACTGTTTGTTGCATCTTTTCAAGACCACATGTGGCATGAAAACATGACTGTGAAGTAGGTTTTAATTGTGGTGTGACTGTAACATAATTTATGCATTAGGTGAACCTAATCTCACCTGACTCTAGATCAGAAATGAGTTCGGCAAACAGGCATGCATTTTAATTGCAATGTCAGTTGAAGTTGTTTGTGCCCTGAAAATGTTATCTATGCATTTACAGCCGCTTTTTTGTCTTTTCTTTCAAACTTAAGTTATAATCACTTTGAATGTAAATTAAAGTTCTCAGATTATGAACAGGCTAAGTCACACATATTTGTTTGAACAATCATGGCATGTTTTATACCAAAATATAAAGGTCGTGTTTTCACATGATTGTTTACGTATGCTCGATGCGATACTGTACATCCATTCATTTCTTGAAGCTTGAATTATTTTTTGAATGTGGAAGTATGACAAGCGATTCTCTTAACTTACATCATTTCCTTTACCTGTATATTTGTTTTAATCATTTTTCATTAATTTTAATTTTTTAAGTATTAATAAATTAACTGATTTTTTCGTAATGATTTTCGTTAACTGCTGCTTAAAAAATAATCAAGCATTCTTGGGACCGAAAGGGTGGCTAATATGTTCACTCGTTCTAATGGAACCTGAAAAGTGTCTTGAGTTTAAGCATGATCTGTTCAGTGGCTCTTTACACTCTTGAAAGTTATAGAGAAATATTTACTTCTTTGGTCTTCTGATCATCGCATTCTTTGATTGAAGAACCAGACACGTGTAGCTGCCAACGGCAAGCTGACTTGGCAACGCAGCCCAGCAAGACATCTTTGCTCTTCAAATTTTCATGCCTGTTTACACATAAAATTAATTACTTTTAAATAAACATACTAAGGCAATTATAACATTGTGATTGCAAAAAGAAAAACCAAGATATGAAACAAAGCACAGTGTCCAATTTAATGGGAGGTTGCTGGAAAATCAAATAATATAAGCTTAATTACATGACTTTTTAATAAACTGTCTTTATTGGGCATCTGATCTGAAAATGTTATTAGTTTATACTGTTGGAACAGTAAAATGTATCTTTGTTAGAAATTAATATTAATTTCACCCAAATGTAAAACTAAAAGTAGAACAGAAGAACTTACCACTTGTAAAGAAAAAAATTGTAAGTTGTAAATTGTAAGCATGGTGCCTGCGACCATTGGGACATTCCACTTTTTAGCCGCACCCCCCCCCCCCCCCCCCCCCCCCCTAAAGAAGCACATGTTTTGCAAAGAAGGATTCGGATTTTTTCTTCAAAGAAGCCGACAAAATTTGGAGCCTTCGGATTTTTTTTTCAAAGGTGCCGACAGAAAAATCAACCCTTCGGATTTCATTTTTCAAAGGGCGCCGACAATAAATTGAGGGTTCGGATTCCTGCCATCTTTAGGGGGGGTGCGGATAGAAAATGGAAAGTCCCATTATTTAGACTCTGTCAAGTTCAATGTGATGCACCCAAAACATATGAATTAGTTTTTAAACATGGAGCTCAATGTTCTATGCAGCAAAAACTTCAACATTCCCTGTAGCAAGATTGTGTATCACAAATGAAATATGCGATGTTGAAGTGCAATTTTAAGCTTAAGTATTATGAACAAACAATTCGGTTTTCTAGAAACTGGTATCCCGCCATTTTGAGTTGCAAATGACAGATAAAATTAATGATGAATGAAACGGATATCCAGGGTTTGTCATTAATATAAAAAGTTCACTAAATAGCCTCGTTGGGTGACCTTGTATTTCATAAACAAGCATCAAAAGCTAACATTTTATATACGAAAAGGATTAGCTGGAAATAAGCTTAAATAAAGTTCATTCTGTTTGTTTACCGGCAAGTTTAATAGAAGTCTGAGAAAGCAAATATCCGTGTTGGAACGCTTGAGAACTCTTAGATCTTGTTTAAGGCTTAATTTAATTTTTTAAATGTCAAAGAGACTTACCTTTTAATCTTAAGTGAAGTTTGAGTCAAAGAAAGGTGGAAAGATTATTATCCAAACGATCTTCTGAACGCAGAAAAATCAGAATATCTTTTTCTCTTCGACTCACTCTGTACGCGTCAGATGTATCTTGGTTGTGATTGGTCAAAGAGAAATGGCAACCGGCGGAAAGCGCGGGAAACTGGCTGCCTCGGCTCCAGTCATCTATCGTCCGGCAACGTGACAAGATGTTCAAAACAAAAGCAAAGCCGTCATATCTTTCACTTCATCTTTGAAGCTCGTCACAGGTGAAGTCAAAGTTCTTAGTATGTTTGACCTCACCTTTGACAAATGTCAAAAGAAACGAATACCAAAGCCGTCATATCTTTGACTGTACCTTTGACGCGTGTCAAAGGCGAAGTCAAAGTTGTTTACATATTTGACCTCGCCTTTGACAGGGGGCCAAAAGAATATCAAAGCTGTCATATCTTTGACTTCACCTTTAACGCGCGTCAAAGGTGAAGTCAAATACGTCGTCGTATTTGACCTCGCCTTTGTCCCGTCTTCAAAGGTATATGCAAAGCCGTTATATATTTGACATCACCTGTGACGCGCGTCAGAGGCGAAGTCAAAGTTGTTTCCACATTTGACCTCGCCTTTGACAGGTATCAAAAGAATATCAAAGCTGTCATATCTTTGACTTCACCTTTGGCGCACGTCAAAGGTGAAGTCAAACACGTCGTCGTATTTGACTTCGCCTTTGTCCCATCTCAAAGGTATATGTAAAGCCGTTATACATTTGACATCACCTTTGACGCGCGTCAAAGGTGATGTCAAAGTCGATGCCACATTTGACCACACCTTTGATGAAAGTCAAAGGTATAGCAAATCCAATATTTCGTGCAGTGTTACATGCAGATCCGAGTCTGAAAATGCCGTTGTCTACAATTCCACTACAATTAAATCATGAATTCTTGCAATAATTTTAGCTCCTTAGTTAGTTATGTAGTTGAGTAGTATGTCTCAGTGGAGCTAGTATAAACTTCTGTTGTTTTGTAATAGCGTTTGATTTAGCATCCAACAGATAATCTGCAGCATGGTTGCTGTTTTGTAAATCTCATAGATGCTAGTAAATTCTCACATTCTTTCCTTAAGCAACATATGAGGCAATTAAATGTCCTGAAGCAAGACTTGAGTTTCTGTTCTTTGACTAACCTTGTCAGTTGCTACCAAGTGCAAAGGTCTTGTAGAACTATAAAACCATTCAGTTGAAAATGAAATGTTTGTCGCTTTTGTATTCCTGGGGAGGGTCGAATGTCGAATTTCATGAGGGTCATGTTGACCGGTCACATTCAATTGTACTGAAATAACTAAAGTTTCCATGCTGTTCAGTTGTTGACTAACAGTATTACACGTCATTATTGTATTACGGAACTTTGACTCGAAACCTTTGTTTACAATTCGCGTGGTGAAACAGACATCGGAGTTCGCAAACTTCCGGTCTCAAATTAAATTTAGTTCCCCAATTTTCAAGTAGCCCATAATTTCCTCCTGTATACAAATTAGTTCCATAACCCAGAATTATAATAAAATATATATAATTAAAACAGTCTTTCACTTCTTCGCAAGTTTATCCGTGTTTTATTTACTGTGGCATTTTTGCAGTTTTTTCCCTGCGGCTTGTGTAATATAAACACGATAGTTTATACAACTAAACAATGAACATCAAATGTGCGAGCGTTCTCACGTTTGCCACTCATACATACTCACACATTCCACTATTATGGGCACGTCACAGGAACCCCACCATATGCTGGTGATCGTCAACTTCTTTGATTCCCTTCAATGCATCGTTATGTTCCCGAGTGATGTAATCGAACTCTTTTAATTTTGATTGTTAAGTGCTTAAGAGTACTACAGGCTTTTCGCAATGACATTTTGTAAATTTATAACGCCATTTTCGTTTCATGGGCCCCCGTTTTAAAGGCCTAGTATTACCCAAAATGCATTGCACGCCCAATGCCCCGACGATTGAATTTAAAGGGAGGGTTTCACGTTTCAGCGCATGTGCAAGCTATGACGTAATCCATTAAATTTCATTGTTTAAACCAATCGGAAGCGAGTAGATAACTCCGGCGGGAAATTTGCGCGTGAAAATATCGCGGTCAGTCAGCTGTTTGAATGGATGATAATGCATACCCATGTTCGCCATGAAAGCCACCAGAGCGTAGAATATATCCTTCGGGTCAAAGGTTTTATTTAGTGTTGACTTTGTCGGTGTTATTCGTTGAAATTTTCTGTAAATTTTGGTCATCCTTCGCTTTGTGTGGACTAATTATAGTGTGTGATTATTGAAGTAAATGTGGGTGGTTTTTTAACCGATAAAATTGGTAAGAAAGCGAATAAAGCATTATAATCTGTGCACATGCGCCGAACAGTGAAACCATTCCTTTAACGCAGTTAAGAATTCCCGATACATCGAGTTACTTCGAAAATCCGTTTCCATCCGCGGTTAAGATTACATTTCAGTTTTTAATTTAGTAGAAATAAGTTATTTAGTTATTATAGTATTGCTTTTGATCGATATATTTGATCGGCGTTTGTTTTTTTGTTATTTTGATCGATTAGTTCGGGCTTGTAGTGCAGTGTCAAACTGTTCGGAGACCACGTTTGTTGTTATAAAAGGTGACAGGCCCAGCACAAATCCTGCTCGTCGCTTGGCTCGAATACCAGCCGCCGTTCGGGAAACGAGCTCGCGCTCCTTCCCCGAAAAGACGGCTGGACGCGTAAACTTGTTATTGTTAATTTCCTCCAATCAGAAGCTTGCCTGCTCAAATCGAGCAGGCGAATTACTTTTCTAGAGCATAATTTCAAAATGGCGGATGCGAAGGAGTTGTTTGATTTGTCGTGCGATCGTGTTGTAGAGAGATTTAAACTTGAAAGTCTCAAAGTTTTACAACGGAAAGCGCTGGAAATACTGTTTGACGGTGAAGATGTGTTCGTTATTCAACCTACCTTATTTTCCAATCCGCACCGATGATGACTTTCGATATTGTGAAAGAGACGAGTTTTAAGGCCGTTGCTGTCGTTATTTCACCCCTTACTTCACTAAAATTCCTAAAATCAATAGGCATTGCTGTCGAGTTTATTGGCGAAGATCGAAAGGACGAGGAGGCGAAAAAAGCCGTTGAAAGGGGCGACTGCAAGATCGTATTTGGATCACCAGAGTCATTTTTGTGTTCTGATCGATGGAGGAAGATGTTGTCGGGTGAAGTCTATGAAGAGAGATTGTGTCTCATTACTGTGGATGAAGCTCACTGTATTTCACACTTACATATAGACATATTGACAAGATCTGGCGCGACATCATGTGTGTTTGACATATCCGGTGACCAGTAGCGATGCATAAATTGAATTTTGAATTTACGTCACAGACACGATCGGTGGCCCACGTGTCTAGCCGTTCTTCTCGGTAAGGCTAACGGACGCGAGAAAGCGGCGGAAATCGAGCCTAGCTCGTCGCTAAAAGCATTTTAGCCCAGCTTTGGAATAAGTCTACGCCAAGTACATGCCTGAGCGATTTTTCCTTTAATAATAATAATAATTTATTCACTTAATATAGCGCCTTTTAACATTAAAATGATCAAAAGCGCTTTACACAAATTTTATACTAATTATAATTTAATCCTAATTAATACTAATTTTACACGAGTTTTATACTAATAATAATTAATCCTGATTAATAATAATTAAATACTAAAAATGCACAATTGACCACTCCCAAAATATTACTCGTTGTAGGCTAAATTAAAAAAATATGTCTTAAGTTTTTTCTTAAAAATGCTAAGTGATGTCGTTGTTCGGATATTTGCTGGAAGGCTGTTCCACAGTGTGGGGACAGCAGCATAAAACGAACGAGCTCCTAATGTAGAAAACATACGCCCCTTGGGACGGTCCAAAAATAATGAAGAGTTCGATCTAAGGGAATAAACAAAACACGACTTAATAGACACTAAGTTACTAATATAGCTAGGTGACATATTGTATATAGCCTTAAATGTAATAATTAAGATTTTAAAATATATACGATAAAACACAGGCAGCCAGTGGAGGTTATATAAAGCTGGTGTGATATGATCATACTTTCTGGTATTCGTTACTAATCTGGCTGCAGCTCTGGCTCCTTTTAGATCAAAATAAAGATATAATAGACCTGTTGTTTTAAATGTTGTCGTTTGTTTCATCTTAGGAAAAAATCTCTAGCTGAGATACTGACAGGAGGAATTTACGCTTTCCAGAGCCGTTTAGAATATTTAGTTATACCGTTGTTTGTTTGTTTGCTCTTGACATAACAGTGGAGTTTCTTTGGCTCACTTTGAAAGAGTTGCAAGATCAGTAGTAGCCGCTTAAGTAGGAATTATTCGCTGCTTAGGATCAGTTCATTTCTCAGTCCGTGATTTAATGTGAGCGCAAGTCTGCGGTTAGCAAAACTTGTGAGAGAGTGTTTCATTATCACGGCTTAAAGAGTGTAAGATCCAAGTCGTACATGTATGCGATAGTCACGGTCTATATTGGAATAGTGGCATATTGCAGTTGTTTTTAGCTCCTCAGAGTTTATTGTGTGTTTAAGTTGACGTGTTTCTCGGAGCTAGGCACTATCTCCATTGTCAGAAGTATGGCGTCTGTATCCGGTTTGAAATATTTAAATCTACAGTATGGTAGCTGTTCTGTAATTCTTACGGATGCAAGTTGTTTTCCTATTTATTTGCTTGTTTGGGAATTTCGACAGTTTAAACGGCGTCCAACGGCGACGGCTTACAATTTAGTGCTTGTCAAATCACTGGCAAAGACAAAATAACAGTGAATGCCAAAATTCCCCGAGTACGGGAAACTAGAAAATAGAAGCTTACCTCTAGTCCATAATGCTTGTTCTATCGACAGAAGCTGACTGACGTAAAATGACAAAAAGAACCTCATTACATACATAGAATACAACATATGCATATTTTCGAATATCATGAACTACAAATTTTAAAGCATGCCCTCGTGCCCCGAGGGACACGTGCAGTCAAAAGTTCAAGTTCAGTTCCGTTCTTCAGTTAACACAAATGGTTGTCGATATCTTCTTCTTTTTCTTCGTTAGATATTTCTCCCAAAGCTGAGCCATAGAAATTTATATTTGCCACCTCTTGTGGAAAGCTGTCCGTGAAAAAATAATCGCATATACACAAAATTCTGCAATATGCTTTGAAGTTCAGAACCCCGAGTCGACAGTCGACACGCGCGAGACGGGGAAACTCACAACGTGCAAAGAGCCAATCACAAGCGAGTTCGTCATTTAAAAACAAAAACAAACGACCGCAAAGCCGAATGGGTGACACTGGGCCTTCAAGAGTTATTTATTCACATATGTTTGACCGCCAAGAAACGATACGTCACCGAACTTACTAACTACGGAAGCTATTTCAAGCCCTGCAACACATCATCACAGGAATCAAACCCTGTTTTGCATGCGATTCAGGGCTTTGCTCTTGCAGCACCCAGGGGCGTCAGGCTACTTATTTTTCTCTTTGGACGACTAGAAAAGCTTACTTTTTGCATAAATCTTAACATAACGGACACCTCAGATTTTATGGTTGGGAGCCTTTCTGCTCCCTGTGATTCTTCTAAGAGAACAGCGTTGCAATTTTTACGACATACAGTGTATTGCATGGTAAAAACAATCATGTCCCAATTGCTCAAAGAATAGATTATACTACCCACCTGGTTGATGTAACATTAACATTGGGTGGTGCTCCATGAACTTTACTAGATCGTACCTCTACCCTTTTGTGGATTTTGCTTTTTCTAAAGGTTATGTTTCTAAGAACCTTCCTCTGTTTCTCTTTACAGATGTGCAAAGATGCCCAAAAAGGACCTGTTGCAGGAAGTCACAGCAAAGCAATACATTCTTTTGTAAAGTAGCTTTTCAATATAGGCTTGAGCCAGGCTTTAAAATTATTTGTAAGAATTTAGAAACTATTTCAAGTATATTTTTATTGTATTTTGACATACATAATTATGAAATTGTGAATGAACCATTTATTGCAACTCCATGTTGTATTTAAAATCTTTTAAAATCTATTCTGAGCTTATTTTCAGGTAGTTTTAAATAGTATTTATAATTTATTTTGAAACATCACCCATTTTCTCCATTCATGAAATATACGTTTAAAGAGGCGTTTCAAAATAGGTTACAATAGTGTTTTGAACAGGTTTAAGCATCGTTAAAATTGGCCAAAAACGTCCTGAAAATATATAATTTTAAACACGAATTTAAAACCTTTTTTGAATAATTTTTAAGGCATTAAAACCTATTTGAAATATATTTTAAAACGTTTCTGTGGATCTGAATTCATGAAAACTACACTTAAAAAAGTATTTAAAGTATATTTCAATATCGTTTTAAAGAGGTTTAAGCATCGTTAAAATACGTCAAAAACTACTTGAAAAAGATATTTTAAGCACGAATTTTAAACCTATTTTGAATAATTTTTGAAGGTATTAAAACCTATTTCAAAGACATTTTAAAACGTTTCTGTGGATCTGAATTCAGCAAAACTAAAAAAGTTTTTAAAATGTATTTCAATATCGTTTTAAAGAGTTTTAAGCATCGAAAAAATAAGTAAAAAACTACTTAAAACGATTCAAATACATATTTTTTATGTATTTTTCAAAAATAGATTGTAAATAGCTTTTTAAAATACATTAAAAACAGTTTTAAAATAGTGTTTGGTTTGGTAAGGGATAATTGTTCATAAGGGAGTGAAAAACTGATTCAAGAAATGTAGATTTTGGCGTAAAATTCAACAAATTATGTGACGAGGCTGCACGGTAAAATCCGATCGTCGGACTTACAATCTATTAGCCCACATGCGATAAGAAAACATTTCACGAGAGAGAAAAGTAAATTTTTGTATTCTTCTCGTATGACTAAAATGTGTGCATCACCAGCTTGGAAAAAGATGTGTAAATAGGTTGCAAATGATCCAGAATCAGTGTATTTAATACAAATACTGTACCGTTTATCGACCCGCGTTCATACAAAAGGTCTTGTCTTCTGCTATTCTGATTGGTTAAGCACGAACATTTCCTAAAATTTATCTGACGGAAATGGATATTCTTTATTTTTATACTGAAATATAATTTATAAACCATTAGCTCCTCCCCTATTCTTGAAATCAAAGAAATTCTACGCGAGAAAGAGTCAATGCCGCAGAACAATGAAGTTTACTGTAGTTCTTATGTGGAGCGTTACTTAACTTTATATATACAGTTAAAAATTTTGTAAACATCCTGAAATGATGATGGATACTGAAGTATCCGAAATATGTTTTCTAAACTCAACCATTGTGTCGTGTTTTTGAAATGTGTAATATCTATAAATAAGAAATTATTTATAAAAAATATTCTATGCAAAAAAAAGCTTCTACGTAGAAGCAATAATCCAGAAAAAAAACGTGCACGTTTCCATTGTACAAGCTATTTAAGAAAAAACGTGCACAGTTTTAGCAGGATGGATTAATAGTTTGTGATTTTGCTGTGGAATTATTTCCCGTCAAAGTTGACCTTTTAGCTGTATTCAAAAACTGCAAGCGTAGATACCCTTGATTGATGAAGACTTACTAAACTAAACATGGTCTCACAAGACTTGCTTTAAATAGCCAACTGTTTATATCTGTACTAATACAACCGCCTTTCCTCGCTCCCAGACGCTTTTTATTGCAGAGGGGATATGGAGGGAGCTGATAAACTTTTATGAATTGTCTCCGTGACTCACGATGCTCCCAACCATCACCATTTCGATCCAAATTTACCGAGAAATAGATCCTTACGTTTTAATTAATTGCTATCAAGAACAAAATGGACGATTGTTTGACCACGTGTTGGGATGTCTGTGCACGTGCAACGCGTCATAAGTCAGGAAACTGGCCGTTTATTCTCCCAAAACATTTTATATCATCTCGGTTGTGTACAGATAGGCGAAAGAGTTTTATCTGGTTAACAAATACATGGCAAAATCCTCTGAGGTATTAGCATTTTATATGCACTTTAATAAAAGGTTTTGATTTGTTTTACTAAAATCCAGCACTCAACCTATATTAATTCATTTATATTAGATACACATGCTAAATTATACACCATTTCTATGTTCTACGTATCTGACATGAGGATATTCATGCGACTTTGAAATCAAGGACCCCTGCCGATGTTTTGCAAAAACTTCGTAAAACATCGGCAGGGGGGCTAATTTTTCTATTCCGTGGTGTTGACGTCGGCTCTTAAGAAATGTGTTAAAAATCAAATTGTTCACATTCCTATCTTTCAATGAAATCAAGAGTCTTTCAAGTCGATCGATAAGAGACAGGTTTTTTTGGCCTTAAATGTCAGCGCCTCATAAAAACGCGCTCAAACAGACACCGTTTAAAAATCGATTGAAAATACAGATCGCATTTGCCCGTTTGTCCTTGTACAGTGTACACACAAATGCTGTAATCACCCGATATATATTTTTATAATAACACAAACATATTCCACATGCTTAGATTGACGTGAAGATTTAATTTGTAAATTGGCTCGGTTAACTATTTTTACACTGACGTTTTTACGCTTTTAATATACTTGCTTGAAGTAAGAACAAAAGAACAGTAACATGGTAATAATTGCAGTATTTACGGGAAGAAAGAACGCACTGCAAGGCGGTGTATTTGAAATCGCATTTATCATGATACTCGATCAAAACCCCGAAAATTGTCCATTTCCTAAAATCAAACACTGATTCAAATACACATTTTAAAAGCTTCAAACAACTCTATATTTTCCGATAATTATTATTACTAACTGAAATATCTGGAGCAAAACAATTCTGACAGAAACACAGCCTTGAAAGCGAGCTACCGGCAAACAACGAGCACTATAAATAGCGCGACCGGCTTCTTCACTTGCCGACAACAATGCATAAGTAGGTAGTTCAAGAACTAAAAGGAAAAACTGTACAATTTTGTTCACTTATATGAAACCAAAAATACCCTTGCAATTCTAGCTTGCGTGGCAATCGTTCAAATAGAGTCTTGCGCGAGACAGCTATTTTGCTCTCTGAGAATCTGACCGCGGCTAACTTTCAGAACTTTAAAAGCACGTAAAACCCTCAGAAACTCTTGCTACGCAGGGTATATTACAATCGTATCGTTGTTTTAGCGAACACCAGAGAACAGATTAAAACATAACCTAACAGCTAATTATTATAAAATCGCTTGTTGAATTTAAAACTATTACTACATTGTTCTCAATAAAATAAATCGCTATTGTTCAAATCCCAATTAACCTTTAAAACTAAAGGCTGGTTTTCACTAGCGCATAAGCACAAGCATAAACATAAGCATAATCGGCCGAAAAGCAAGTGAGAACGCCAGAACATAAGCATAAAGACATACGCAAGCGCAGTATGAACGAAATTCTCGATACCAGCTTTCCTCGGCTGTGAGATCCGAATCAAAGATGGCGGATGATTTGGTTGACTGCCTTGTGCTTATGCTTGTGCTTATTTCATCCCCGTTCTCACTTGACATAAATGTGACACAAGCATAGCATAAGCACAAGAAGAACGAACACGTTCGTTCTTCTTGACACAAGCATAGCATAAGCACAAGAAGAACGAACGTGTTCGTTCTTCTTGTGCTTATGCTATGCTTGTGTCACATTTATGTCAAGTGAGAACGGGGATGAAATAAGCACAAGCATAAGCACAAGGCAGTCAACCAAATCATCCGCCATCTTTGATTCGGATCTCACAGCCGAGGAAAGCTGGTATCGAGAATTTCGTTCATACTGCGCTTGCGTATGTCTTTATGCTTATGTTCTGGCGTTCTCACTTGCTTTTCGGCCGATTATGCTTATGCTTATGCTTGTGCTTATGCGCTAGTGAAAACCAGCCTTAACAGATCGCTTTTAGAATGTCTTGCAACTTAAAAAGACTAAGCTTCTCTGTTGCTTCAGGGTTGAAAGCCAAATGAAATTGATTGATTGAATGAGAAAATAATCTTAAATATATTCAATTTTGTTTTGTTATTATATTGAATTTAATAAACAAAGAAGCACCCAGGGAAAATAATTCCCACAGATCCACAGCCTAAAAAGACCAAGCTTCTCTGTTGCTTCATGGTTGAAAGCCAAATGAAATTGATTGATTGATTGAATGAGGAAAACAATCTTAAATATATTCAGTTTTGTTTTGTTATTATCTTGAATTTAATAAACAAATTAATAAGAAGAACCCGGGGAAAATAATTCCCACAGATCCACAGGCTAAAAAGACCAAGCTTTTCTGTTGCTTCAGGCGTTAAAAGCCAAATGAAATTAATTGATTGAATGAGAAAATAATCTTAAATATATTCAGTTTTGTTTTGTTATTATCTTGAATTTAATATACAAAGAAGCACCCGGGGAAAATAATTCCCACAGATCCGCAGCCTGAAAAGACCATACTTCTCTGTTGCTTCAGGGTTGAAAGCCAAATGAAATTGATTGATTGAATGAGAAAATAATCTTAAATATATTCAGTTTTGTTTTGTTATTATCTCGAATTTAATAAACAAATAAGCACCCGGGGAAAATAATTCCCACAGATCCACAGCCTGAAAAGACCAAACTTCTCTGTTGCTTCAGGGTTGAAAGCCAAATGAAATTGATTGATTGAATGAGAAAATAATCTTAAATATATTCAGTTTTGTTTTGTTATTATAGCTCGAATTTAATAAACAAATAAGCACTCGGGGAAAATAATTCCCACAGATCCACATCCTGAAAAGACCAAACTTCTCTGTTGCTTCAGGGTTGAAAGCCAAATGAAATTGATTGATTGAATGAGAAAATAATCTTAGATATGTACAATTTCGGTTTTGTTATTATCTTGAATTTAATACACAAAGAAGCACCCAGGTAAACCTATCAATACTAGGCATGTGGGTAATGGGCAATCCCGAGCAATCAAGATAGCTCCATCTTGACTGTGCTGATAGTCACGGCACTGGATTTGATTCATCTGGCCCGCTTGCGGAACCAGCCATATAATTAGAAGACTTACACCCCCCCCCCCCCCCCCCCCCCTCCACCTGCCCTCCCCAGAACTTCATAATTGATGAGAGCCTATTGCCCGCACAACAAATAATAATTTTTCCCACCCTCTTCCTTAATTCTTACTCTAATAAACTGATAGTGAATTTCAAGTGATCTCCGTTCAGTTCATCGTACAACTTGCTACTGAGCGCCTTTCTTATATCCCCTGCTTCTGAGAAACTGTTCCTAAAGCAACCTTGATCGTCCTGATCACAGTACAACAAACCAAAACCAACAAACCTTTCCAAGATCGCATCCAGAGGATTGTTCCTTCAGCGCGTCCAAGCATTTCTTGGCGACTATACCCGCTCGTTTGATTTTCAATCGCGGCCCTATAGATATATTTCCGAACCCTTTTTTCGCCTCAAATGTTTTCCTTTGCCCGCTTGCTTGAATCGTTTGTGATAGCTGCTGTTGAGGAGTTGACACCGAGGATCTTCTGGCGAAGATGGAGGCGTCTCGGGAACTGTGGCGGGAAAGTGACTTCTTCCCGCCAATTGATCAATTGCGAGGGAATTGATCAAGTCTCTGATCGCTTTAAGTTCCACGGAGCACAGCACTTTATCCTCGTTTGAATTGGATCTCCGCATTGCTCGTGCCAAAATCCCGAACTAAGCGTAGATAGAACGACCATTCTCTCGCGACGGTCGACTCGCGCGCGATTGCGATCGACTAGATCGTAGATCGATATGTTGACAATATCATCTTTGAGCATGACTCCTGCACTTAGCAATTCTCTAGGCCTATTGCACCATTCACTCGGAACGGCATACCAGTTTTTTGTTCGGCAAAGCGAAGATCCATATACTGGTTTTAGGCGAAGGGAATACGGAGAAGGCTCACAGGCCGCCATTACGGCCAGCGTTTCTCTTCGGCGATCCCGCGCTAATCTTTGCATTTCGCGCGATTGTGTGAATTTCTCTGAATTATTAATTAAACTAGTAGTAACGTAACTATACTAGTGACGTTTCACTATAATCGTGCCGCCGATAATCTGGTTTTCTTCTCTAATTCAAACTGTGACATCCGTGACGCCTTAGCTACCGCAAAGTACACGGTCATTGATAGATGGTTAATCTTTTTACACAGGTCTCCGGAAATTCCCCGCAACGCGTTTCAGAATCGTCTGAATATCGTCATGAAGTTAATGGATGTCAGTTCTGGAGTTATCTTGGATATCTCTGAGAACTGTCAATATGATTGGTGGAATTTGAATCCACCTGCTTTAATCAATGACATTCATTTTCTATTTATGTTAAGATTAAAAGTTCTTGCGTTAGCCTCTGTTGATAGCATTAAAGATAAAAACATCTTTAAACAAGCAGTAGACATCCCAGAAATGATTTTGATTTTTAATTTTCATCTTCTTATGACTTGCACTAAGGGACATGCACAACCATGGTTAGGCGACTCGGACTGCCATCTGCCATGACGTTTCCAACGAAGACCTGCACATTCGCTGCTGTGGTGACGGACCCTAATCATGATCTAAATGTTCGAAAATTTAAGGTGACTCTGAACCCCTTCTCAAGAATTTCTTTAAACTTTGCAAAACATTGTATCTTAACATGCTAATTATAATTCCATAGTAAGAAATGGGTGTCATCGAGCTCGTTTCAGTTTTAGGTTAAACTGTTAGTATGGTAATCTTTTACGTCATGGCGATGACCATAACTTGTGTAACTATGATAGCGTGTTTGTTGGATACCATTATTGTAGCACTAACTGGTAAACAGTGGTAGTATTGATCCATCAAAATGTAAGTACTGGAAATTACTTAGAAGGCCCACGATAGATTTTCTTGCTCTAATGTAACTGGGTGGTTCTACGTTTTGAATGAGTTTATGGCCAGATTTGACCTTAACTAAGGGTTTAAACAAATAATCTGAATTTGTACTACTTTTTTCAACTTTCAACTTTTCTTTATTATTGCACTATTTACAAGTGATCTAACCTTAAATAAATATACTAGAATATTGCTAAAAAAACGTCAATGAATGTGTGCGCAGTGACCAGAGACTGGCTTTCGAGCTGGCTACCGCCATGTTTAAAATAGATGCGGATACAACAACAAAAGTGCATAATTATCTAATTAAATCAATTACTTAATATTTACATTTATGTACATAGACATACTCACATTATATAAACAAACAACAGCAAAAAAAAACATTATTTAGAAGGCCGTATTATTCTATAATTTTTATACATTGCTTACATTTTAGGAGCTGCTTATATTTCAAAGTTTTTTACACTCAGGATCACATCATATAACTAACGTAGCAGTGGTCTCAATGTTTGACAACCATCATACAATAGTCTTCACAAGCATAATTCATTCCTTTACTTAATTTCTCATTTTTGGAACCAACTACCGACTGCCTCCAAATTGGCCACTACAAAAACAGAATTTCGATCACTAATTTAGGGCGCTAAATTTACCAGCTGTCAGTGTACCAAATGCCTCTAAGACCTGGATTTCTTAATCTACATGTATTCGCCAATTTTAGCTTTTTATTATTAACACAATACATTCAACATTCACTTTTTTATAACTTTTTAATACAGCTATAGGTGTATTTTTAAACATTTGTCTAATGTTTTTGTATAGTATATTGAAGTACTAGTTAGATTAGGCTTTTTTGTTTTATAACTTAAATTGTATACTAGTAGTAATCATAGATTATAGTGCGTCTCCCTATCCCGTGGCACCTCGTTTTGACCTAGTACCTCAGTTTCATGAATTAATTCAGCCACTGCTTTAAAGGGCTATGTCGCGAGATATGTCACGCAGGCAAAAACGTCGGGCCGACATCAAACAAATTCACGCTATCGTCGTGGGATCGGGCAAAATCCTACCGTGCTGTGTACTTCGAAAGGTCTCAGATTTTTCCGACATATAAATAGTATATTTGTCTTGATTTCATTTCGGTTATTTCTCCGATTTTGAAATCATACTCCTCAGTACATGTACTAATACCGGAACCGGAAATGAGAAATTTCTGAGAAAGCCTGAAAAAGTGCTCCCGTGATAAACTTCTTAAGTCACGCAACATTCAACGTGAATTTCGCAGGATTTTTCGGATAAAATTACAACTACCAGTTGCAAGTAAGACACAAGACTGTTGAATATAATTCCTTTATTGGCTAGACAAATTTTAGCCACAAAACTGCGAAATCTTTATTCGCAAATGCGCCCGATACAGGCGCAATTTCGAGCAATGTAAAGTTAATCTGCGTTCGCCTGGCGCGGCCGGTCAGTGAATTATTTAATACTACAAGACATACAGCGAATTGTACCGTACCGTAGAACATCGCGAAGAACGACGTCGGTGTTTAGGTGAAAGCTTCCCAAATCAGGCAGAGAACCACAGCAAAATCAAGATAGAACATTCAAAACATACCAGAACGGTAGCGAGGAAAATTCTATAACTTCTTGCTTGATTCTAAAGAGACCCAACAACTTACTTGGTCCGGAGAAGAACCTTCGTCCAACTTTTCCACTGCGTACTTTTAGTTGGCATTGAAATATTGAGCCGTACGATTCCAAAATCGGGAAAATATCCGAAAGTAAATCAAGACAAATAGGCTATTCACATGTGACATTTCGGAACCCCAGCTCCCCAGGATGATGCCTGATTTCCACGCGCTGGGAATGCTGGATACTATTATGACGTTTCAAGATGGCGCAGATTTGGTACCGACACTTTTCTCGATTCGTTCCGCATAGACGACGCGCTAAACATGCTGGATACTATTGTGATGTTTCAAGATGGCGCAGATTTGGTACCGACACTTTTCTCGATTCGTTCCGCCTTGCCGACAAGATTAGGAAGCGTCTCCTTCGTCGACGCAATAACTTAAAATTGTATTTTTGTCGAGCGTTTTTTACATGAGCCTTTGGCTCGGGAGATTGGGTGACCACTACCTACGTTATCGACTTTAAATAAATTATTACTATTATTACTATGCAAGTACAACATGCGACACATTTAATGCTTGTCGATGCTTACTTTTCAAGATTCATGACAGGACAAATCACCTTACTTGATCTATAAATCAGTACTTCATTACCTTTTCTATACTGATCCTTCTTACTCTTTGTAACTCATTTTGATAGATAAATAATTGTCGCCACAAATTCTCCTACATTGTCTTAACCCTTACCAAACCAAGTGTATTTTAAAAGTGATTTAGAAGAACTTTTAATGTATTTGAACGATTTTAACTATATTTGGAGCTCATCATGGTGTATTTTTATTATAATTTAACAAAAATTCTAAAATAGTGGTAAGAGTTTGAAATATATTTGAGGTATATTTAAATGCTATTTAATAAACCGGACAGGTTTTCCCATGTATTTGTATAGTAAGCTATTTGTCGCAAAAACTACATTTCAGATAGAGTATTTGAACACTATTTTGACAACATGACTGCCGAAGTGTTACTCTAAATTGTTTTTTAAAATAGACTATTTGAACACTGTTTGGAAAAGAATCATAAAATGTTGTCGATTTATAATGTAGTTGTAACAAGTAAAAAAGTATTACAGCGAGAACTTTTTTGCTAAGATAAAAAAAAAGGACAACATTTAGAACAACAGGCCTGTTATATCTTTATTTTGATCTGAATGGAAAAATCTCCCAGACACGTTCTTGGGGTAGACTTACTCTAAAGCTGGGCTAAAATGCTTTTAGCAACGAGCACGAGTTGTGCTAGGCCTGTCATCTTTTATAAAAACTTATGTGATTTTTCGACAGAGCTCCTTCCTGCTGCGTTGCGCAAGATGGTAACGCATGTAGCACAGTACTACACAACAATTACAAGCTTGCATCCATCGAGATATACCTACAACGCCACTGTACAACTATAGAAGAGCCATTCCTTGTGTCAGAAAATATCTTACATGCTTAAGAAATCAGCTGAAAAGCCTACAAAGAAACACAACTTTCATCGGATCGAAAATACTCCATTGGTATTGGCTTAACTAAACAAGCCAATGAAAAGATATAACATTTGATCCTCCCCAAGCGCTCATAAGTCGCTAACATTCTACAACGTCAAATCATTCTAAGAGACATTTCTACATGGGGAGCAACTGATGAGGTTCACCAAAGAACCGAAACTCGAGTCTTGCTTAAAGAATATCTAAAAGAAACCACTTGCATCTGTAAGAATTACTAAACAGCTATCATGCTGGAGTTTCAAATATTTCAAACCGGATGCAATGACGTGATGCTTCTGACAATGGAGATACTGCCTAGCGAGAAACACATCAAATTAAACGCAAGAAAAGTTCCGAGGAGCTAAAAACAATTGCAAGATGCCACTATTCCAATATAGACCGCCGTTACTATCGCATAAGACTTGAATCTTAGAATCATTTAGTCGTGATGAAGAAACACTATATCGCAAGTTATGCTAACCGCAGACTTGCGCTCACATTAAATCACCTACTGAGAAATTAACTGATCCTAAGCAGCGAATAATTCCTACTTAAGCGGCTACTACTGATCTTGCAACTCTTTCAATTTGAGCCAAATAAACTCTATTGTTATACCAAGAGCTAGCAAACAAATGACGGCGTAATTAAATATTCTAAACGGCTCTGGAAAGCGTAAATTCCTCCTGTCAGTATCACTGCGAGAGCTTTTTTCTTAAGATAAAAAAAAGGACAACATTTAGAACAACAGGCCTGTTATATCTTTATTTTGATCTGAATGGAAAATTCTCCCAGACACGTTCTTGGGGTAAACTTACTCTAAAGCTGGGCTAAAATGCTTTTAGCAACGAGCAGGATTTGTGCTAGGCCTGTCACCTTTTATAAAAACTATATTTTAAGCACGAATTTTAAACGTATTTTGAATACAAACACATTCAAAATAGCTTTTCAAACAGTTTGCAAATAGTGTGAGAATTTATAACGTGTTTTTCAAAAATTTGTAAACTGTTTTGATGCTAATTTTCCACTATTTTTGAAGGTGTTAAAACCTATTTGAAATAAAGTTTAAAACGTTTCCGTGGATCTGAATTGAATCAAAACTACACTTTAAAAAGGTTTTAAAAATATATTTCAATATCGTTTTTAACTGGTTTAAGCATCGAAAAAAATTGCCAAAAAATACTTAAAAAAACATGATTCAAATACATGTTTTTCATATATTTTTAAAAAATAGATTAAAAATAGCTTTATAAAATACATTAAAAACAGTTTTTAAATAGTGTTTGGTTGGTAAGGGTATTGTTTTCGAAATTGACCCGCTTTTCTTGATACGACGAAAACTGCGAAAAATAGTAAAATTCGTCATCCCAGGAAAAAAGGGACGAGAGAGAAGGCAGAAAGGCACCGACGAAAACTGCGAAAACTACGAATACTGCGAAAACTACGAAAACTGCGAAAAATAGTAAAATTCGTCTTCCCCAGAAAAAGGGGACGAGCGACAAGGCAGAAAGGCTCCGACGAAAACTGCGAAAACTACGAATACTGCGAAAACTGCGAAAAATAGTAAAATTCGTCTTCCCCAGAAAAAGGGGACAAGCGACAAGGCAGAAAGGCACCGACGAAAACTGCGAAAACTGCGAAAAATAGTAAAATTCGTCTTCCCCAGGAAAAGGGGACGAGTGACAAGGCAGAAAGGCACTGACGAAAACTGCGAAAACTACGAATACTACGAAAAATGAGAAAATTACGAAAAGCCTGAAAAATAGTAAAATTCGTCATCCCAGAAAAAAGGGGACGAGAGAGAAGGCAGAAAGACACCGACGAAAACTGCGAATACTGCGAAACCTGCGAAAAATAGCTATATAGTAAAATTCGTCTTCCCCAGGAAAAGGGGACGAGTGACAAGGCAGAAAGGCACCGACGAAAACTGCGAAAACTACGAATACTGCAAAAACTGCGAAAGTTACGAAAACTGTGAAAAATAGTAAAATTCGTCATCCCAGGAAAAAGGCTCCTGTGAGCCAAAACGTGAATATGAAATTTTAAAGGGGGGAACGCAATATTCACGCTGGGATTTTTTGGAGCCAAATGCGGCCACAGGGACAGGCGCGGAAACTGTCAGCGGTTGACTCCAACCAGGCTTCCAGTCCAAACAAAAATGGCGGACGAAGCTGGATTATTTTCGCATGTTGTTCAAGGCGCCCTTTTAAGCGCGGAAGACGAACTTGAGAGCAAGGGAGTTCAAATGGAGAAAATTAGAAATGCTTTGGCGGATATGAGAAGTTTGTTAGAGCCGTTAATCACTCGTCATTTTGACACACGCCGTGGATGTAAACACAAAGTTGGGGATTTTTTTCCTTTGCTTCAACGGCAAACGATGGGTTGGATAAAGCAGTTTATGAGACGAATGTCACCCAGATGTTCAGTGAAGCATCCGTGATTGTGAATGAAAAACTACCAAGAGAGCTTTTTGACGTGTTGGAAGCTATTGTTTCCCGAACGAATTACGGAGTTATTACAGTCAAAACACAAAAGAACTGTGTCTTTGCCTTCACCTCTAACATCAGGGTGAAAAAGGTGTTTTCTGATATAACTGGTGAGAACTTTACCGCAGAAAGTTTTTTAAGACGAACTGTAAAAGGGAAGAAACGAGTGGAAGCGATAATTAACGAAGAACAACAATTTGGAATGAAATACTCATATAAGAAAGAACTCATAACCATTGACTTTTATTATGGTTATTTTAATGAATATGGATGGCCTCAACACGTGTAATATGAGAAATCCAAGGATGATGGACATTTAAATCTCTGACCACGAGGACATTGTCTGCAAGCCATTAAGGAGGTGTATGGCTTCTTGTTCTGAAACTGAAATGCAGTTTGACTTTTCTGGGTATTTATGGAGAATGGAACTCAGTTGTATGGGTGGCTTTAGCCGGAATTCATGGAATGTGTGATGATTGTTCACAACTGATTCGTTGGTATGTTCTGTTATAGTCCAGAATGGTTAATCAATATACCAAGAGATAATGATTACTGACTGCTTTTGGCTGTTGTCTCATGAATGAACTTATAAACATGAATTAAAACTAGCAAAATTTAATTGATGACTGTTATGGAATTTTCTGCCATTTCTATATTATTGTACATGTAACTTATAGATGCTGTTAACAGCAACAACAACAGCATTAAAATCTGTAACAAAGTTGTTGTTATCAACATCTATAACTTACAATATGATCATAGAAATGACAAAATCTGATAACAGTCAACAATGAAATTTCACTACAGTTTGAATTTGTGTTTATGAGTTCACTTTTGGCTTTCAAACCAGCATTTCACAGCTTTTTCCTTCATTGATTGTAATATTTTGTTGCTATCAGTATTGATATTAATGATTGATGTTTTATTTATTGAGTAAGTTCACCAAGAGGAATGCATGTACATACATGTAATTTAGACAAGTTAGCTTTCACTGTTTTGCTGCAAATACAATACTAAGACTGGCTGTTTTAAATGTTTTTTATTGAAGAGCCATAGAACTCCAAATAGCATTGTAAATTGTTCAATAAATAGAAGTTTAAGGAGATAACTTTGTCATCAAAATGTTCAAAAATACATCAATAAATAACATTTGGTAATACAGTCAATAAAAAACTGGAATTCAGGGTTGTCAAAAAGCGCCGGCGACTGGCGATATTACCGGTTACTTTCATAGTTTCGCCGGCTACAAATCATGGCCAAAAGCGAAAAAATAGAAGAAAAAGGCCCCCAGTGCCGTCTACTTTCTTAGATTCTCCGTCTACTGAAAATCTTTTTGACAACCCTGGAATTGTAACAAAGGGGTGTTTACCAGGTTTCATAAATTTTAACTACATGTACTTTTCCTTTGATGGTGAAAAAAAAAAACAAATCTAAGATGGTTAATTGCCCCAAAGACACTTAATACTAGTTTCTCGCATGCACTCCTTACACAATGATTTAACTCTAGAAATAGGCTATTAAAACAGTTTTGTTTCTGAACAGTTCATCGCCTAAATTGCTTTATCCAGTTCATCATCTGCCGTTGGGTTATCGGCCCATAAGGCCTCTGGCAGTAGCTGCCAAATTTTGAGCTTGAGAGATCAGTTTACCTTGTGTTATGCAATCATCAACAGTTTGTTGGATGAGTTGACTGCAAAACTTGCATTTAGCATCATCTGACAGTTTTGGTTGACCACAGTAGCAAAACTGGGAATAAAAGCGTCTTGCAGGGACATATTTGTTTTTGGTAGATGTGTATTTTGCCAAGTCACACCCATTTTCCCTGAGCCAAATGAGAGAGATGAACTCGTGTCTGAAAACATGCATCCAACGGGTTGAATGGTGAGAATTACGGGCAAATCTAGCAAAACAGACATGTTTAGCTTCTCTGCCTTCCATGCTGTTGACCCCAAGCCCCATACCCAGTTGCTGTTTAACCTGTTGGGTGTGAACTGGGACTACATGGCCAATGGTCCAACTTGTTGGGGTGACAGTTGCAAATAGAGCACATGCCCTGAAATACCTCCTTGAAACCTGGCAATCTTCAGAACAATTAGCCCCAAATAGGAGAAAATTTTCTTCAGGACTACAAACTCTGAAGCCACAATTTAGAAAACTTACTAACCAAGATAAGGCTGAATCGTCTTTACCAAAGGGGGCACCATCGCCCCCAATGGCAACCTTAAAGGACCCTGGTTCTTGGCCAAACCAATCAAGTTTGTCCACCCTTTGCTTATCAACACACAAGTAGAACTTTGCTAGTCTTAAAAGCATATCAGTTAGATCCCTGTACTTGCCCTCTACTTTATCTTCATCTTTTAAGTCATGGCACAGGGTTTCTCGCACATCATACAGTGTGCCGATGTTAATGGAATTTATATTAGCTATCAACTGCTTATAAGACATCAGTCTGGGGACTGGGCAATTCTTCATGAATTCAGTATGTGTTTTACCTGTGCCATTTTCATTATTGGTCATACTTAGTGAAGACCTAATGCTCTTATATTTGGACTTGCTGACAAGTCCATTTTTGTACAGCACATTTACACTCCTGACAAAGTTGACATGAGAATTTTCAAAGGCATTGACACTTTGGTTGACAATACTGGGAATAACTTTTGTTGCTACAACAGGGGATTTTGAACACATCTCTGTGAGTTTGTTTGCAGACACCTGTGTGGTTAGTGTTGCAAATAGTCCACAGTGAGCTGGTCCCATGTTCTTCAAGGTTCCTCCATGGATTTCCATTGCTGCCTGTGTAGTCTCCTCTTTCTTTCTCCTTGCTGTTCTCTTTGGCCCGTCAACATCCCCTTTCTCAGTCAGACCAGTTGGAGATCGTAGTCTTCTTTCATAAATTGAGAGAGGAAGAAAGTTTTCTTTCTGTGACTTCTTCCCGGTGTTCTGTACAAATGATGAAAAAAGAGAAGCATTCAATTGTTTTAGATGCCTTTAAGCCCCATTTACACAAGCAATTTTTCCTTGACAAGTTTTCCTTGACAAGGAAAAATTGCTCGTGTAGATGGAGAATAGTGGACAATTTTTCCTTGTCAAGGAAAAGCTGGCATGCTAGCTTTTGATACCGTTGATCGTCATATTCTAATTTCAAAACTAGAGCATTATGGTGTTCAAGGCACTGAACTTAGATGGTTTGAAAGCTATCTAAGCGATAGACAACAATATGTGGAATTTAATGGTATCTGTTCGGAGTCTTACCAAATAAAGTGTGGGGTGCCTCAGGGCTTTATACTAGGCCCCCTCCTCTTTCTGCTCTTTTTGGTGGTGGACTTTATTCTCTTTGCTGATGACACAAACATATTTTTTTCTCACAAAGATTATAATTTACTTTCTGAAACCCTAAATTCTGAAATGTGTAGATTAACACAGTGGTGTCGAGCTAATTAGCTGTCAATTAACTTTTAAAAATTGAATTTTATGGTTTTTAGACCACGCCAAAGGAGGCAAACACTTGATCTATCTATTCAAATTGACAACAATAAGATTGAATGTGTGAAAGAAACAGTATTTGTAGGTGTTATCCTTGATGAGCATTTGTCATGGAAGCTACACATTCTTAGCGTCTCTAGAAAAATATCAAAATCTATAGGCATTATTTTTAAGTCAAGTTTTTGCCTTTCCAAAACTTCCTTACACTGTTTGTACTATAGTCTAATTTACCCTTACTTAATACATTGTGTTTCAGTGTGGGGATTGACATATCAGAGTAACTTAAATCGCATTATTATTCTGCAAAAGAAGATAATAAGAATAATATCTAAAGTTTCTTTCGATTCTCACACTGATGCTCTTTTCAAAGAACAGTATATTTTGATATTCTCTGACATTTATTTATTTCAGATAGGTAAATTTTTGTATCTATTAAAAAGAGGTTTACTTCCTAATTATTTTTGTGATATGTTTACTCTTGCAAGCCAGTTACATTCGCATTATACTAGAAATTGCAATCTTTTTTACATACCTCCCTGTCGAACTAATATTCAAAACTTCTCAATTCGGTTTCAAGGACCTAAGTTTTTCAATTACTCGTTAAGTCGTGAAATTCAAAACAGTGAAAGCATACATAATACATTTTATATTTCATGCTGTCCTCATAATTCGTATGATGCATTCTATATTGTCAGGAAGCCTATAGTTCAAAAGCCCCCGCTTCTATATTGGCTTCCTTGTCTATCGTCTTTAAGTTATTATAAATTTCTAGTATATTGCATAATTATTATTATTATTAAATATTTTTTATGTGGTTAATGGCAAATAAAATAAATGAATGAATGGATGAAGTTCAGAAAACTGACTTCCTGTTTGTAAAAGTAATTATATACATGTAGTTTCAAGCCACTGGCCTTTTTCATTAATAGCTCCTCTGTGAGTTTGCTGACAGTCTTTACCTTTAAAGCGGAGGAAAATGCACAGATAATTAATTCATCAAATAATAAATCAATCCTTAGTAATAGTAAGTTAAACCAAAACATTAGGTGTCAAGTATTCTAGCATCACTGTAGAAAAGTTGTGCTGATTGGGCAAACACAAACTAAATAACTAACTACAAACCCTAATAACACAAGGAAATCAGTTAATAGTTCACCCAAATTTTCAACTGTGAGGTTATTATACAGTTAATTTAGCCCAGTTCTGCAGGTTGTTGAAGGCTGTTGACCTAAACAGTACTCTTGATTGATCAACACCTCAAGAAACATGCACATCAGTGTATATTTGAAATACATTTGGTTTCAATTTCAAAAGAGGAATGGGATACTTACAAAACCTGTCCAATTGGGGCATTAGAAACAAATAGAAAGCTAAAGGGAGGAAATGATCCTGGGGGCTGGGCATTTGCCTGCTGCCTTCTCATCCCTCTCCCCCCCCCCCCCCCCCCCCCCCCCCCCCCTCCCCAGGGCACTTGGATGGGCTTAAGTGTCTCCACCCCAGGGAATTGCTAAAGCCCGGGGGTAAGCCTCCGGGGAGGGAGGAGAATACAATACAATACAATGCAATATTTTATTAGCTCATCCAAAACAGTCTCTTACCCGATCTTGAAGTCGTTTCAATTGACCCCGCTTAGCCTTGAGCTTGCTATTTTCTTCAATCATCTTTTTCACGAGCTCCTCCTGTTGCTTTTTCTTTGATGCTCTATATTTTCCGACTGGGAACCGTGTGTAAAAGGAAAGTTTAACCGGCGGCATCATCCCAAGTCCACACGATGGCACGATATCTAGAAGACAAAGTACTAATGTGTTAGTCAACTTATCAATCTTAAATTACCGAACGCAGGAACAGAAATAAAAAATTTGGAAAAGAACAAGTTCTTACCTTGGAATATTTCGTTTGTTTTGTACACTGTTATTCCAAGAAGCTCAACCCGATTTGCAGCCTATTGAAGCTAAAAATCACCAATAATTAATCCCGCCGAAGAAATCTCTCAGTTGCTTTCAAAGGAAGTCTACTTTGGTCACTAAAACTGACAAAACTACGGCATGTTTCATACCAATCGAAAGCTGAAGGAACGACCAGACTAAAAAAATATGTTCCAGGCGTAAAAAAGATGAACCGGGGGAATGGTAAGCAGTTAAAAAGCTAGTTTTTAGTCTCCCAAGCTCCGTAGCGCGGCCAATATGGCGGCACATAAAATTATGACATCGCTGAAATGGCCGGAAGTAACCCCAAAAAATCCCAGCGTGATTGCATTGTTTTGGAAGTTAAATGTAACGACTTTTGACGAAGGTCAACAAAAAAAGGGGAAAAAACAGTAATTTCCATCTCAAAAAAAAAAGTCTTGGACGAGTCTTAACCCTGGCTCCGGCACTCCCTTTGGTTCAAGCGTCCGTCAGATCCTCAAGCCACTGTGCCACGTAGGATTTGTTATCTTGTTATCTTAACGTAAATATGCGAAAAAAGTTTACATATCAGTGAGTGAGTGAGTGAGTGAGTGAGAGAATTTGCCGTCGTCTCCAATAACCCATTCATTACGCTTCGTGTATTCACGGGTTAAAACAAAGTACACATGCGTGTACGGTTCTTGTTCTTGTCGTGTGTTAATTTGCGTGTCCAGCTGTATTTTTATCGCAAACACATTTTTAAGAACGAAGTATACATGCGTGTACGGTCCTTGTTTGTTGTCGTGTGTTAATTCGCGTGTCAAGCTTCGTGTATTTTTAGGACGCCGGGGTGAAACTATAAATGGTGTAATACATCTTCAAACAAGCAGTAGACATCCCAGAAATAATTTTGATTTTCAATTTTCATCTTCTGATGGCTTGAACACTTAGGAACACAAACTTGCGTTAGGCGACTCGGACTGCCATCTGTTACGACGTTTCCAAAGGAGACTTGCGCATTCGCCGCTGTGGTGGAGCACTCTGATCATGATCTAAATTTTCGAAAATTTAAGATAGCTCTAAACCCCTTCCAAGGAATTTTTTTAACCCGCGGACGTTGGCCTACCGTGGTACAAGGGGAGGGGGCAACCCCTCCGATGGGTTTTTGCGGTGTTACAATATATTGACAATACTAAAAAGATAAAAAAAAAATAGCCTGTTTATAACTGTAATATATATAGATAGGCTGAGCCTAACAGCGTAGCACTTTGAACAAGCTTAACAAAGGTGAAACTTAACTAAGGTGAAAGGTCGGAAGCACAAGAATTAAAATTGACGACCGGGCTATTTTTCAGTTTTAGCAATTCTCAAAAACAGTAAGCTTAAGGCTTATTACCCGACAGTCTGCACAGTACATTTAGACCGTACAAAAGTTCACAAAAACAACTTTTCTCTGCCTAGAATAACTTGTACGACTACTTTCCGAATAAAATACAGTTGTTGTTTGCCAAAAATTGCTCGAGAAACTGATTTGGAAATCAAAATTGCAAAAATACACAAAAATATTTGCATAAGGCGACGCGAGTGAAGTCTAAGTCTTGTTTTGTTTCCATAAAATCGCTTTTCAATCTATGTAATGAATGAACAAATACATAAAAATGGACAACACAATCTTCTTTCGACAAATTTGATTCAAATCTCCATCAGTTTATGTTTAAAAGCAAAACGCGTACCATTTTAATATAGCACATCAAGCTGCCTTCGATGAAATTCAAGAAATCGATACAACTGAAGTTAAGCTCGTTTTAATTAAAATAATTCTCCAAAACTACACAAGAACACAAAGAAAAAGTCAATCACAGATTGATATCAACATAAATTCCCATCGAAAAATGTAATCTGTTCAGTTTACCTTTGAGTCCCTCGCTTGCTTGTTAATTCTCTAAATCTCCGCTCCTTTGGTTCTGAAATCCGTAATAAAAACAAACATATCTCCCCGCATTGAAATCAAGTTCCTCGAAGCAAGATTTTATACCAGAAAGCTCTTCTTTTTCTACTAAAGCGGCTTCTGAGTATCCCTTAATTACTATCCCTGTCTTGAGTAGCAAACCGCGAAAAAATGCAGGGAAATAACGACATTACTTGTCCGCTAAAAACTGACCAGCGAAAGATCCAAACTTTTTAAAACATGTTTACAGAGCTGACGGCTGTGTAGCCGCGCGAAAAACAAAGCCTCAAAGATCCCGGATGTTGATGACGTCGTACGAGCTAGCCCAAAGCGTACGGCGGGCGTTCGGCGGCGGGCGTTCGGCGGCGGGCACACAACGCGCCCGCGAAACATTCCGCTAGCCATGACCATGAAAAATGACGGCATGGGTTCTATGAGTATGGGGCTGCGCAGCCGGGACTTCGGCCCGGCAAGTGCTCCGCTATGAATACAGCCGCATTTCCTCGCTCCCTGACGCTTTTTATTGCATGCAGAGGAGAGAGGGAGAGAGCTGATAAACGTTTATGAATTGTCTCCGTGAAACACGATGCTCTCGACCATCTCCCTTTCCATCTAAATTTACCGAGAAATAGCTCCTTATTTTTTAATTAGACCCGGTTCAAACGTCGAACTTTCGAACTTCACATGTGCCGAATCTAATGCAAATGAGCGAGAACAATAGATTTTGCCTATTTGCATTAGATTCGGCACATGTGAAGTTCGACGTTTGAACCGGGCCTTAATTGCTAACAAATTTTTTTTTTTCTTAAAGGAAACAATAATATACTTTGGACATAACAAAATGGACGACGTTTGGCCACGAGTTGAGATGTCTGTGCGCGCGCACAACGCGTCATAAGTCAGGAAACTGGCCGTTTATTCTCACGAAGCATTTAATATCATCTAGGCTGTGTACAGTTAGGCGAAAGATTTTGATCAGGTCAACAAATACATGGAAAAATCCTCTGAGGTATTAGAAATTGTGCTAGGCTCTGTTTAAAGCATTAAATATAAATTAAAATACATCTGCAAAAAAGCAGTAGACATCCTAGAAATAATTTTGATTTAATTTTCAATTTTCATCTTCTGATGGCTTGAACACTTAGGAACACAACCTTGCGTTAGGTGACTCGGACTGCCATCTGTTACGACGTTTCCAAAGGAGACTTGCGCATTCGCTGCTGTGGTGGCGCACGCTGATCATGATCTCAATTTTCGAAAATTTAAGGTAGCTCTAAACCCCTTCCAAAGAACTTTTTTAACCCTCGCACGTACGCCTACCGTGGTACAGGGGGAGGGGGGGGGAGGGATTGCAACCTCTCCGTTGGGTTTTTGCGGTGTTACAATATATTGAAAATACTTCACCTCTAAAAGATAGCCTGTGACGTTATTTACAAAAATAGGTAAATATTATAGACTATGGCGCTGCTGGGGGCCAAGATGGCCGCCATTTTGGATTTTACAAAAAGAAATTAACTTTTTCGGAGAAATGCGCAATAGCAAATTATTTTTGCTAAAGCTGTAAAACATGATACAGTTAAACATTTTCCTGCTTTTGGTTAAAAAATGGCTTGTCCCGTGCTACTTATGACGTCATATCTGGTTACCATAGCAACTGATGGTCGCCAAACTTTACCAAAATGGGTCTAAAGGATAGTAGAACAGCTACTGAAGACGACATGTGCTAACGATAAATACTCTTGAATAAATAGAAGAAAAACCTTAAGGGGTGGCATCCACCCCTCCCACCTTTTTTTTTGCAAAACGCTGTCACCTTATCAGTTTTAGTTATGAACTAAAATTAAGGGTGTCTTGAACAGGTTATACTGTTACTATGGTAATCTACTACGTCATAGCGATGACCATAACTTGTGTAACTAAGATGACGTGTTTGTATTATTGTTGCACTAACTGGAAATTGCTTTGAAGGCCCACGATAGATTTCTTTGCTCTAATGTAACAGCGTGGTCTCCCCTTCTGAATAAGTTTATGACCAGATTTGACCTTTACTAACAACAACAACAACGTTTATTCGTACTGTAAAATTTCAAAGATGTATACATAATGTATAAATTAAAAATAGATACAGTAGCTGGTTACCCGAAATAACTAAAGGTTTTAAACAAACGAATCTAAACTTGCACTTCATGCGACAACGCTTGTCGATGCTTACTTTTTAAGATTCATGACAACACAAATCACTTTACTTCATATATTTATCAGTACTTCATTGCCTTTTCTATACTGATCTTTCTTACTTTTTGTAACTCAGTTTGATAGTTAGCCTAAATGTTTCAAGTTGAAGTGTCATTTTCAAAATGGAATCGATTAGTGACGGCGGTCAACGGTGAAACTCGACGCCTTTTTGAAATTGACACCCTAACTTGAAAAATTTAGGTTAAACTTCTCAGGTTTCGATTCGAGAAACTGACGCAGGCGCCCTTGTCACAGTAGGGAGCTTTATCAACTACGACGTCAACGGGAAAACAATGCCTCTGCACGTACGTTTTACATTTGATACATTTCTTTGCCGTTCACTGCAAAACAACAACGTCAAATGACCAAATTATAGGGTTTTTAGAGAACGTGAACACACGACGGTTAATTTTTCTTGCTCTATTTGAACTTGAAAGCCGTCCCTACCAATTCAGCTCTTGAACAATCCCTGTAACATAAGGCAAATTAAACAATTTGGAGGAATTTCAAAGTAGTTTAAACGAGCGCAAATTCATTTTTCAATGACATTTTCTTTGGCGTTGCCGTAGTGGCTGCTAAAGCTCCCTAATGTCCCTTTAAGCTACAGTCTGAGCTGCATGTTGTTTACGAGTGGAAGAAAATCGTGATTTGTTATTACTGCGCTGGTGTTAATGTCACCTTGTAGCCGATCTATTCTGTATCGCATAGATCACATATATAAAATTATGTACCACACATTGATCTAATTCCACAGTCCTTGTTTAGCATGAAAATGATGATAGAGGCCTGGGTACTTGCTTCGTTCCACTTCAAGCGTCGCCATCACCACGCGGTCCAGGTAATCCCAGTCCTCTCCGCCCCACTTGTATTTGTAGTCTTTAATGTTCATTCCTAGCGGTGTAAATTACAATATTCAGTACATACTGATCTTATTACATGGTTTAGTGTGCAGTATATTGTGGATTATTATTTTTACAATTCGTGCTGTATTTTGGTGAGCTCACGCGTAGGGGTGAGTCAAAGATAGAGGAAACGATTTAAAATATCATGCGGAAACTAAACTAATAGATTTATTACGCACGTTTTGAAATTTAAAAAGTTTAATTTAGGAGACGTTTGCGCGCAGGCATCTAGTCCGCGGCTTTCAATTGTTAAGGAATTATGTTTCTTATTTCATCACACTTTGCGGGATATAAAGCCTAGACAAGGACGTGTGAACTACCACCTTCCTCTTCTCCTCATTTATCCCCCACCTCACACTACCTTCCCATCTCAAACAAAAGACAGAGCAAATTCTTGTAAAAACATGGTTTTAAATATAGAATTTCTTTAGACTTACCACCGACTCTGATCCAGTCTGATTTATAAATCCCAACAAGTCCAAACCCATCCAGTGCCCAAAAGCCTCGATGTTCCACAGGATTGCTTCCTTGATCCAGACGGCCGCATACTGGGAAATAAACCATTCGACCCGCTATGGTGTTCTAAGGGGAAATTATACGTTTTTAGTATTTTTCATTACCTATACGGTTTAATTTGTGCTTACTTATTTGTGCAAAAATTTGTTATGTTCTCTTGACTTTTGATCAAGTTCATGATCATTTTATCTTGAATGACACCGGTTGCAAAGTTCAGCTAATCCCTATTTGGGAGAGCGGTAACAGTGGTAAGTAGTCTGTCGAGGGTGATTGTCCGGGTTAGTGTAGTTCTAAAAAGAACTGTTGTTGTTGACATTTGACTGACGTTTCGACAACTTAAGCGGAAGTTATCTTCAGAGTAATGTGAATTATGAATCGTCAGTTGATGGTATACAGGGGAATCTTTGCTGAGGTCATTGTTTACATTTTGCTTCATTAGCATACGAATCTGCACAGAGAAGGTATCATGCTAAATACAAATTGACTTCAAAAGTTGAAAGAGCTTGTTAAACTTGGTAATCTATGCTATTTTCAGCTCATTTCATGGAACATTTAAGGAAATATCTGCTATCAAAAACTGCAAAATTGTTGGGTGGCCAAAGCTAATGAGCCATACATCCTTTGAGATTTTAATACAGCATTGCATGAAGTGCATCTAGTGTATCGGGCTCAAATTTTTAGAGAAAGCTAATTGTGCTATGCCCTTTCAATATTAAGAGTTCAGTTTTTTGTCATGTTTGTAGGTGGGATAGAGAACGAGGCGCATATGATAATGAGTCAAAACTGGTAAACAAAGATTCCCCTATACGTCTGGTTATTGCTGTTATTGGTCAGTTTAGCCATGATGTTATTGGCTGTAGCGTTAAGAGACCCAAGTCATTGGCTTGTCGAAACGTCAGTCAATGTTAACAACAACAACAGTTCTTTTCAGAACTACACTAATCCGGACGATCGCACTTGACAAACTACAAAAGAAAAAAAAATTAGAACAAAAACTTAGAACAAAAAATCGTCTTTCAAATCGGCACTCTCAAACCCCACGGAATCAACGAACGCTTTTCATTCAACTAATTTACATTTGTTTTTCACGTCACCAAATTTCCACCAATAGCGTAGCTTGACCTACTATATTAAACCACACACTTCCCACAATCCCTTGATTCGCTCCGACGAAGGGCTAGCGCTCGAAACGTCAGCTTTCTCGAACCTTTTTACGGTGGCTAATTTACCTTATCGACTCAGTCGATAAAACCAAATTCTTGTACAAAGGACGAGTGACTGTTGTTATGAACAAAACAGACTACTATGACAAACTGGACACGCTTAGTGTCAACGACAAACAGACCTACGAAGAACCGCACTCAAACGAGACCAGACTCCCGCACTGTTCAGCCTTAAGAAGGTTGGCGCTTTTGACATTACACGCTGCTACCGACTGAGAAGTTCTGTACCGCAACCACCGAAACTGTACAGACTACCGAAACTACACAAGCCTAACGTACCAATGCGACCCATAGTCTCATTCTAGCTTTGGAACCCCGACATGCCAACTGTGTAAGTACCTGACTACTATGCTGCAATCTTTAACAGACGAATCTAGACACAAGCTACAATCTACTGAGAACTTTATTGACGCTACTAAGACAGTACGGATACCTGACGACCAAAAACTAGTGTCTTTTGACGTGAAATCACTGTTCACCAGGGTCCAGTTGCATAAAACTTAACGCCAGACGTAACAGCTAACGTCGGGCGTTCAGCCCAGTCAAAGTTACTATTTTAACGTCAGACGTTAGCATTTACGTCCGACGTTGAGTTTTATGCAACTGTCCCCAGTATTCCGCTTCAACTGGCTTTAGATTGTAATGAGACAGCCATCAAGAACTCTACCTTTAATCTACCGCTACCGACTGACGACATCATGGACTTATTGAATCTTTGTCTTACTTCGATATATTTTTAGTACAACGGCAAACATTACAAACAGCTTCACGGAACAGCTATGAACTCACCGGTCTCAGTTGTTGTTTCTTGAAATTGTCATGCAGAACATCGAGGAACAAGCCCATGCTACATACAAACAAACAGTATCACTTTGGCTACGATACGTGGACGGCACCTTTACTGCTGTACACGAGATTGACACCTTTCACGAACACCTCAACAGACAAAACGCTGACATACAATTTACTAGGAAGGTTGAAGAAAATGGTAAGATTCCTTTTCTAAACTGTCTCGGTAAGCCGAAACGACAACAGACTACAGACTACTATTTACAGGAAACCAACTCATACCGACAGATTACTAAACTATAGTCATCGTACAACCCTACTTCTCACAAAGCGACGACCATAGGAACTTTGCCGATAAGACGTGCGCAAGTAGTTTGCGACCCACCTGACAGCTTAACCGACGAAACCAAGTACCTTGACAACGTTTTCAGTAAGAACAACTACAATTCAGATCTAACACAACTAACGTAAAACTTGTTATCACGGCGACAATACCCTACATCAAAAAGAGCACTTCTGAGACTGTTGCACGGATTTTACAACCTTACAACATCCGTGTCGTTCACAAACCGATTACTACTTTACGACAACTTTAACAAGATCAAATGCTGCGATTGCCAGGCCTCTTACATCGGTGAGACTGGCAGAAATCTGAACAATCTGAATGTTATAAAAAAATCTGAATCTGAACATACACGACTCACTGAACACAAACGGGAGACAAAAAATGGTTGTAGCAATCACATTGCTGAACACCATTTACACAAAAATCACAAAATTTACTGGGACTCTGCCGAATGTGTTACTTAATACAGTACGGACTACTACAAACGACTCACTCCAGGAAGTTGGTTTACTAACTTAGAACAGACACCACTGATCCGATGCCAACAGCTACCTGCGGTCTACAAACGACTTGTCGACAGAACAAACAAACAATAGACTGAACTCACCGACAAATTTGACTAACAATACAACGACAGAAATTACACCGAAAACAAGGATCGAAACGCACCAATCACTGACTTGAGTCTCTACATCCAATAACATCATGGCCAAACTGACCAATGACAGCAATAACCAGACGGATATACCATCAACTGACGATTCACAATTCACATGACTCTGAAGATGACTTCCGCTCAGGTTGTCGAAACATCAGTCAACGTCAACAACAACAGTTCTTTTCAGAACTATACTAACCCGGACGATCACCCTCGACAAACTACTGATACTCCTGGGTTCAAACCATTTACAATGGTAAGCATAAGTAAGTATTGTCTGGGCATTTCCTTTTGGTTCTTTTAAGTCAACTTTTGTGTTATTTGGACAATAAAATACACATATTCTGTTGATCATGTCTGTTATTTAGGTTTCGTAGCTTAAATGCATTCTTCCACAATAATATATTCACCAAACAATTTTATTTACTAACCTTTCGAATGCTGTCCATGATATCTGCGGGCACATCAATGTGTAGATCAAAGTTGAAAATTATGTCATGCGCATTTGGGACAACTTCAGCAGCCTTGTTTAAAGCAAGAGTCTTGTAAAATTTACCAGTTAAATTGACAATAGTATGCCTACTGCTGAGAAGCGGTGTGCTAAACGCCTTGCTTATATCAATGTCTTTACTTTCAAAATCAGCAATTATGACGTGAAAGTTCAAATCACCGGTTAATAAGCTGGCTTTAGTGATCTGTTTGATAAAATGATGTATCCAAATTCCTTGGTCCTTTACAGGGATTATGAAGTACACTCTGGCGCGGTTATTCCAGATCATTCCTTCAGGAAGACACAAGCTGTCACTTCCATCTGTTTGGTACACATGTTCTGCCAGCCGAAATGATCGACTGGTGTCATTCAGTAAACCGAGTTCAAGATCCATTAAAAACCGATCTCCATTCCCGGGGTCTGGTTTTTGAGTCACTTTGTAGATTTTCTTTAAATAGTAGTTCCTGATGAGCAACGAGAAGAAATGAAGCTTAATATAGAGAAAGACATACAAAAGTAAGAGCCTATCAATAACGACCAAATTCTTTCTCAGTACAGAGGCTACATGAAATCGGAAAATCGACCCATGCGTTGATTGTATTAAGTAATTACTATGGATTTTTCTCCGTCATAAGCTTTTGTTTGGTTATAGAAGAATTTCGAAATGGATCTAAAAGTTCAAACAACAGCAAGAGTATACCATTCTTGAAAGCACTGACAAAAAGTTCACTACTGAACCACAGCGCTCGCATTAAACGGTCGTGAAGGCAAACATCGAGCAGTCGAGCACTGTGAAGATCACCAGGCACAAGAACCAAGCAAACGAAGGCGAGCATCGCCAGATTGCTTATGCCATTTCATAGAGAAACAACTTAAATCCACAACCGAACACCTGTACCACAGTATCCACAGAATTTAGTTAGCCAACAAGAGTCGCTTGGCTCTTCAGCTCAATGTCTTCAACCGCCGAAAGAGCGCGAATGCCATTGAAACCGATTTCAATTCCCGGTTCATCAACGTTTGGCTTAAATCAAAGTTCTACATCGCTCAATCCAATACATTTTTTGCCTTATAAAGCTCTTGTAAATCCGTATTGAAAACGTTCTTTCAGGATTTCAGGATTTTTCAGTTTCTAGTATTTTTGGCTGATCTTCATCAGCCAATCAGTAAATAAAGTGTCAAGACGCGTCAAATGATCACTTCCCGTCTGCAATAAGATCGTTGCGAGTGCAAATAAATCACAAATTGAACCAGAAAACAGTATGATTAATATTATAAATTCCTCTAACAGCTTTCGTTGTACATACCGTTTAATGGCACTAATACCCAATACAATTGACACTAGAACCCGTCTCCACTCTGAACACGGTGAAGGAGACCGCTCCCTCTCGCACAATTTTATCCTCTTGGACAATAACCTGTGAGTCTCGAGGTGAATATGCAGTAGTCCGTTCAGATACGTTTTATCTTTTAAGTTTTATAAGATATTCGGAACGAATGAGCGAGAAAAAAACAATACATTTTTTAGAACGTCTGGCAGTGTGTACAGACTAGATATGCAGGCGATATGGATTTCAATTGATAACTAATTCCATAATGGCTTTACTACTAGGTGCTCAAACTACGGGATTTGCATACTTTTGTACGGTTTGTTTGGTCCGAAAATCAATGGGTGTTGGGTCACATTTGTTATAGACTTTTAGAGGGTCCGAAAATGATGGATTGGGCGTTGGATCACATTTGTAGAGGGTCTGAATGATAGACGTGAGAATGGCGGGATAAACACAGACATTTGTTGCCGTCACCGTATAAATGCCCGGGGATTGCTTGGAGTCAACCCACAATCCCCAGGGAATGAACATATTACCTTGACAGCAAGGAGGTCATCAACTTGTACACAATGGACTCAACTCTGTTCTTGTTCATAAGTGGGCTAGGTTGGAACCAACTCCAGGGGCTGCCTCTGCTCAACATGTCAGTATCGTCTTTTGGAAAGACCAATGATTCCTTTACCGCCCACCGACCCCAATACTGTGGTATCTTTCTTCGCACCAAAAAACGGGGGTTATAGGGTCAAGCTGGCAGTGAGATAAAGTTTCTTGCCATCGATAGGACGACTTCCTTGTTGCGACCGCTTCCTGTTTGTTGTCTGTTTGAGTTTTCCAAAACAAACAAGGCGAGCTGTGGTTCAGCGGGATCTGAAAATGATCTTTTTGAATGAGTGTAGAGTAACAAATGTACTATGTAAGGTAAGCTCGCTACCACTAAACAAAAGAAAAAATATCGCACGTGAAATGGTCTTCTTCTTGGAAGACGAATCCGCCAAAAACCCATCGGTGTTCGACGTTTTTTCTTCTTCCTTCCTAGAACAGGAACAACAAATTCTGATAATCAAGTCGTAAAGGCAGATAAATTCATCTGTGAATTACGTTTGGTAAAAACGGGCTTTTGGAAAACATTTATTACAAATGAAAGCAATAAATTTAAGTCGTTTAAGGCAAAATGATTTCAGCTTCTTTAAAAATGCATTTATTTATCACATGCTCTTGTGCATACTTGCTTATTAAACGAAATAATTTATGACTGTGACTGTCAGTGTTCGACGTTTCATCCTTCCTAGAACAGGAACAACAAATTCTGATTATCAAGTCGTATAATAGAATGCGTAACCAACGCTTAGAGATGAAATTAAAGTCGAGTGAGGTCTCAATAATAATAATAATAAATAATAATAATAAAATATTTATATAGCGCCCTATCCTAAAGTTCTAAGGCGCTTTACAGTAAATAAAAAGAAATTAAAAATAGCATAAAAATTAAATACAATAAATAAACCAATACAATCTAAAAAGGTAAGCACTTAAAAACTACGATAAAAAACTGTTTAAAAAGGTAAGTTTTAAGACTAGACTTAAAAGAACTAACACTTAGACCACGCTTAATATGTCCCGGAAGGCTGCTCCAAAGTTTGGGAGCACATAGTTAATACTGAAAAAGCTCGATCACCGTATGTCTTCAGGTTAGAAGATGGGACCTGTAACAGAGCCATACTGGATGATCTTAATTCCCCTGTGGGTATATATCTGTGAAGTAAATCACAGATATAACCAGGCGCCAGATTATTTAGACCTTAAATGTCAATAATAAAATCTTAAAAGTAATACGTAGTAATCAACTGGAAGCCAGTGAAGACTTAGTTCTTTAAATGGTGTGATGTGGTAAAACTTACGCCCACATAACACCAAGCGAGCAACACAGTTTTGGACTTAGTTGTAATCTATCAATCAGGCATTTAGGAAGTCCATATAGTAGAGAATTGCAATTGTCTAACTTGCAGGTTATAAATGCGTGAACTAAGGTTTTAGCATGATCAACAGACAAGAATTTCCTAATGCGAGAAATATTCCGAATATGAAAAAATGCGGACTCGCATATGGCCGTAACCTGGCGTTCCAGCTTAAAGGACCCTAGTCATCCAAAATGCACTGCGCGCTCAAACGGTGAAATCCGCCATTTTCGATGCCATCGAAATTACTGAACATTGCATAGTGAATCGGAATCTTACTGCATCGTCCCAAGTTGTGTAAATGAAAGTCTGTAACTGTTATCGTAGCTTTTTTGAATTATTAGTCTATCGGTTTGAATGATTGTTTCGTAGTTTTGCGCTACCGATGGACAAGGTTTTCACATCCAAAGTCAATGGTCTTATGGCCTCACGGTTTCCCAAGCGTGGACGGCCGAAGGCGCCAGGAAATGCAAAGAAAACTATTCTTCGCAAATCGACTTTCCACCTTTGGATTTCGAGCAAAAGTGAGGTTGGAATCGTACGGCTAAACCATAGCCAGTTCGCCGAATTGTTGTTGTTAAAGAATGTACAACAGTTGCATCCGGCCGTGAGAATTATGAAACAGTAAACATGCTGGAGATTCAAATATTTCACAAACTGATTTCATGATGGATGCAATAACGCCATACGTTTAACAACGACTGAAAGTACATCCTGGCTCCGAGACACGCAACTTAAACGCAGAATAAACTCTGAGGGGTCGAAAAAAATTGTAATATGCCATTATTCTATGGAATCATTGATGAAGAAACTCTATCTCGGAAGCCATGCTAACCGCAGACTTGCGCTCACACAAAATCACGGACTGAGAAATTAACTCAGGGATCCTAGCATTCAGCGACCACTACTGATCTTGCAAACTATACGCTAAAGAAACAATATTGTTATGCCGAGAACTAGCAAACTGCGATGGCATAACTAAATATTCTCATAGCAAACGGCTCTGGAAAGCGTAAATATCTCCTGTCAGTATCAGAGACTTTCCTAAGATCAAAGAATCGGCAACATTGAGAACAACAGTCCTGTTATATCTTAATTTTGATCTATAAAAAGAAAACAATCTCTCAGACACGTACTTGGGGTAAGCCTATTCTAGAGCCGGGCTGAAATGCTTTTTTGCGACAAGCAGGATTTGTGAAAGGCCTGTCACCTTAAACGATATTTTTATAAATATCTCGCCTCTGACCTTTCGCGGCGATTTCCTTACGTTTGGTCACGCGCCACGTGTAATATAATACCGCAACTCCCGCATGTAAACAAAAACAAAGGTGTGGCTGACTAGGGTCCTTTAAGCTTATTATCAAATATCACACCAATATTCCTGGCAGTCTGGGATGGTTCTATGACCGATTCTTCATCAGAAGTAATATAGTTGGAAGCAGCAGAGAAGGACGGTACTGCGATGTAATCATTAAAAGTTCTGTCTTGTCACCATTTAACTTCAGCTTGTTCGAAGACATCCAAGTTGCAATATCATTATACAGGCTTCAATACAGGAAACGACAGACATACAATGTGATGAAAGAGAGTCAAATGAAAAATAAATCTGCGAATCATCCGCGTAGAAGTGAAAATTCATGTTATGCTTCCTGACGATATCACCGAGAGGAGAAGTGTATAACAGATACAGAATTGGCTCGAGGACAGATCCTTGGGGCACGCCATACGATAGATCACGACAGGAGGAATTGGCGCCGTTCATGATCACGCAAACAAATTGAGAACGATTTTTCAGGTAAGATTTGAACCATACCAGAGCTTTAATTCCTTTGATGCCAAATCAAGATTCAAGTCTATGAAGCAATATAATATGGTCGACAGTGTCAAATGCTGCAGATAAATCAAGCAGTAAAAGAACAACAGTACGACGATTATCGACAGCCAACAAAATATCATTCTGCACTTTCAGAAGAGCAGTTTCGGTGCTATGCAGTTTCTTATAAGCGGATTGGAAAGCTTCACCGAGATTGTTAGTATCAATATATTCAACGAGTTGATGACAAACTGCCTTTTCTATCAATTTCTATCAATTTCTGACGGGGTTATCCTGTATAAATATTATTTCATTATTATTATTATTTAGATAGAAACGGCAAATTCGACATTGGTCGCAAGTTCTTTAACTCATCAGTGTTCAAATTTGGCTTCTTGAGTAATCATAGCAGTCTTGAGTATTGGGCATGATCGCAGCATCAGGGGAACAGTTCACAATATTGGTTATGACAGGAAGCAAGACTGGCTAGCATCCATGAAGTACCGCAGCGGGAACAGGATCAAGGGCACAGCTTTTCACGTTTGAAGAACTGATCAAAGTAGCCATTTGATCATTAGAAACGTTCAAAGCATAAAAATTCACACGGACAATTAGCTAAGGCATCTGATGGGCATGAATAATTCACAGCCGTATTCACTGGTAAACCTTCACGGATAACTCGAATCTTGTCAACGAAGTATGAATTGAAAAGATCGGCAAGCGCAGCAGCAGAACTAGCAGATGGATAACAAACTTCAGGTTTCCTGTACAGTAGTCTGTTAATGGCATGAAAAAGGATCTTCTGGTTGCCATGGTTACTCTCAATAATTGATGAAAAATGGGTTTCTTTAGCATTACATATCAGGTCATTGACGACACGACATTGTAACAGTTCCATGTATACTTGGTGGCTAGAATCAGTTTTAGCGGTACACCATTGTCTTTCTAATTTCCATCGCTTCTTCTTGGCTTCATTAATTTCTTTAGCAAATCAGGGGGCAGGAGGGCGCAATGTTACTGAACGTCGTATAACAAGAGCATGAAGATCAATTAGTGATCGAAGAGTGGAGTTGAATTGGTCAACTAATATAGACAATTCTTGGTCAAATGATGAATTTACAAGGTCTTCTCTGAATGGCTGAGAACACAATAGAACAAACAAAACAATGGGCCCTAGCCCTGAAAAAGCCGATGACCTGTTTTTAGGCCATCATGTAATGGGGAGCCACCCATAGCCGGAAACTCTGCGATCGACCGGAAAGAAAGTCCGCGATAAAACCTCATCGCGTGTTTCAATACGGAGTGGACGAGGCTATCGAGCTTCGCGCAGGCAAACAAGTGGATTAGAAATCCATAAAATCCATACTCCTAAGAGATTCATTAGAGCAATCTAAATCCGGATTTTTCCATTGATATTTGTATGTAAAGACGACCTTTATGTTTCCTTTACGAGATGCGTTAAGCTAGTCGTAAAGCTAATGTAAATCTCGCGTAAAGTCAAGATTTAAGCGCTCGTATATGAAGCGTACAACGCGTACAACAATAAATTAATGTGGCGTCACATAAAAGCCCGTGCGCATGCCTCCGATCTGACATCCAAAAAATGCTGCAGTACGCAGCTATTACAAGGTCTTCTCTCAGAACATAGTTAATAGAACAAACTGGTTATGAAGCTCAACAAATTTCAAAAAGAATGTACTAAGCTGCTTTGTTTTATGTTGAACGAACCGTGACCCTGCACATTGTTTTGTTTATCGTGTGAGCCCAAATGTTTCTACTGGTCAGTTGCTCATATGCATTTCAATACCTTTTGTGTTTTGTGCAGGGTCAACGTAAACGAACAAAATAAATGGAGATAAAAAACATATAACAAAGGACTGACTGAGTTTCATAACCAGTTTGTTCTATTAACTATGCTCAGAATGACTGAGAAAACAATAGAACAAACAACAAATTAATGGGCCCTAGCCCTGAAAACAATAGAGCTGCGTGACACCCAGGCCCAATGAAATTATAGGTTCTAAAGAGCTACTTGGTAATATATGTGCAAGAAATCGAGAATTTTCACCGCTTTCTCTCAAATAGTGTGCTGTCTCGCTAAGGCTAGCCAGCAATTACGCTGTGATCAGGCATGGTTTAGGTCGGTAACCGAGGTTAAAATGACAGATATATCTGCTTGCGGTGGCATACTATTTCACTTCCCGCTGTGTTCAGATCGCTTTATTTTTTTTAGCTATGGCACAAAATAATCCTTCACAAAACAATCCTGATAAAGCCTTCGATTCGAACGGCGGGCAATCCGACAGGTAGACTTGGCCATGACCATGCACGTCTAGCACGCCATGTATTTCATAATGCAATTTGAGTTAAAACTATCAATTTCTTGAGGTGCTGTTGCAGGGTCAAGCAGTAACAGCTGCTGAAATCTCGAGGCTTCTATTTGCCGCTCAAGAGCTAGAAAATAAAAGGCAGTGAACAAGAAAGCCACCGCGGCTTCACTTCTAATAGGTCTAATAGATTCGATTTGTCAGATTTGTTGCGTCTTTGTAGCGCCGTATATAAAGTAAAGTGAAGTAGAGTATTTACTGTTAAAATAAACAGTAGGTATACCAGATCAAATCTCGATTTGCCTGAACGGAATAAATGTGTAATGATTACGTTTCATCATCGTTTCATCGCTTCATCATCGTTTCGCCCGAACGGAATTAATGAGTAATGATGCAGTAAAACAAATGTGTTACTGCAAAACTACAATCAGACATAAAGCATGTTCATTCAAAACAACGATTTTCCTGATCTCTTTAAGAGACATACCGTCAATCCATGGTGACCAAACTTTTTAACGTTTTGCTGAGCGAACTGAATTCCAAACATGTTAAAAGAGTTGCCTAACATTATTTTGCAGTAACAAAAGGTAGTGTTGAAGAAAGCTGACAACATAACGTGATCAAGAAGAAAACAAGAAAAGTGAATGAATAAGTAAAGTGACCCTCATGACAGTATTACGATTGTTCGAATTTTGATCAGTGGTTTTCATTCTTTTACAAATGTAATTCGATCACTTCTGCCGGTAAGGGAACATAATTTTATCCTACAGCCTGCGACATAAGACGCCTTTTTAGAAAAAATCATTAACTCGCCTAAAATGATTTGCATTGCCAAGATACTCGATAAAAATGAACAGTTAGATGCATGACAACATGCACGTCCATGTTGTATCAGATCCACCATCACTCGCGTTCGACTCGTTGTTGTAAATCTGATACAATACGGGCGTGAATGTTGTAAACATTACATAAAGACGCGAGGTCCAAGTATTTTCCGATTCTACGCTCGACTTGTTTCCTCGATCCGAATCTCCAAGCTGAGGTTACATTTCCAAAAATCCTACATCGTAGTCACATTTTCTTAAAGTCAACTGTAGTTTTCATCTAAATAATTCGGAGTATCTACGTTTTCTTAAAGAAACTCGTGTAGTTTTAATAAAAATTCATTTTTGATAAACATTTTAACAAGAAAACTACATGACGTTTCGATGACTTCGTGTAGTTTTATTCTAATTAATCCGATGACTTCGTGTAGTTTTATTCTAATTAATTCGAAATATTTATCTTATGCGACGATGTGTTTCCACCGAAACCAGATCCTTAGGTGTGCTCAATAAATGTTTGGCCCGTAATCTTTTTCTGGTCCATTTGGATGGCGCTTTAAGTATTAAGGCTAGCAACGCATGTTTGTCGCAAATACAACAGCCCGCCTCAATTGAACAAGGATATACTGAACAGATCTCTATATATTTTTCGCGACTCACTATGCAGACTGTTTGCTTGCCTGTTTAATCCCAGCGCCGTTCACTCAGATGAGAACTCCTGGTGATTCACAACAAGTCGAGCTCAAAGGGGTGCAAATCGCATGTAAGTCTGACCGAAAATGTGAAGCGAAGGACTATGAGTAAGTCTAACCATGTGCAAACACTCTTTCACTGTACAAAGTGCATCATGGGTAATCGGGGCAAAAGGGTGGAATGAAATCGAAAGCCAAAATTCGGCCTTAATCTGTCCCAATCGCTCCAAAACTTCACTTTAAAGTAAATCGAAGACGAAACTTCGGACTGTAAGATTTCAATCTGCAGACGTTTTCCAGTGCTCCACGAATACGGTAAAATGGGCATTTCTTGGTTTTGCGAAAACTAATGCGGCCCCATTAGGGGTTATGGGGATACGGGATATTTAGGTAAAAAATTTTAGGGATACGGGATATTTGGGGGGAAAATTAAAGGGATACGGGATATTTAGAATGGAGATTACGGGATATCGAGCATCAAATTTGTATATTTTTTTAATATAAAATAGGTTCATTGATCAATATGAAAGACTTAAGCTGTGTTCACACTAGGTCGAAACATGATTAGTCTGATCACGAATGAAACATGTTTCATCATAAAAAGTGTTCACATCAGGCAGTGCATTGCGCGAATCATGATTGAAACATGATTAGTCTGATCATGATTGAAACTACCTCACGAGGTAGTTTCAATCATGATCAGACTGAACACATTCGAAATGGCGGATGGATGCGGAGAAGACACGAGTGTGCAAAAGAACCAAAATTGGAGCTTTTATGAAGCCAAATGTCTAGTCGAAGTATGGGCAGACGAGGAAATACAACGACAATTAGCGGTAATGGGTAGGAAACAAAACATATGGGAGAACATTGCCGCAAAACAGAATGAGAATGGTTTTAAGCGTACCGCATCGCAAAACAGCATAAATGATTCAACCATGCATGAAACGTGTTTGAAACCGACATCTGATGTGAACAATGCCAGAACAAACACGTTTACGCGAAACATGTTTAGTTGAAACATGTTTACTCTAAACATGTTTCGGCTTTAATGTGAACGCAGCTTTAGAAAGTGAGAAAAATGGTCAAAAACACTAACAAATGCGTTTGTTGGTTTGTTTGTATTTTCCCGTCAAATCGTGGCCCTCCGAGTAGAGCCCTACCACTCCCCCCTTAGGGCTCTTTGGTCCTCTTTTGATTTGCCGCGAAATTTGAGCGGCTTTCGTCAAGGAATCTGTCATTGTGGCATCGCTTCGATCATGGCTTCACTGTATGGCTTCGAAGAAGGTTTTGCACGAAGTCACAGCTTGCGTTTATAAGAAACAGGACGAGAAGCCTGCCATGAAATGGTCATTTTTGACAAAAATCGAAAAAGAAGACTTAAAGTCGTTTCTTCAGGCATTAAATGCCTTTGGAATAGATCAACGAGCCAAAGAACTTGGCATTCAGGATTACAAACTTAAACTTCAGTGCAAGCGATTGACGCCGGAACCCGATTTTCCACGTGGTCGAGTCTTTGCAATAGATACCGATGAACAATTTGCGACGTGTTTGCCGCTTTTCCAGGACAAGCATGAGTTGATATGTAAGTATTTATGTTCTTCGAGACTCTGTGGAAAAAATCCTCAGAAAACGACGAGAAGCGAAGGTTGTCAGTCATGGTCTTTGTTGGTGGCGAGGAGGAGTGACACAAATTTAATTATGACAAATGGGTCGCAAATCTAATTTCATGTGAAATTCGGAGTTAAAAAGTGTTGACGGGCCTGCACGACTCCTGCAGTTCGCAAATGAATTTTAAAGCCTTCATAGCTTAGTTTTTACGTTCTTTCTTAAGCAAATGAATGGGGTTAGTTTCTAGAGAAACTGTGGTGCTGCGTCGGTGGGGGTGAAGCACAAGAATTTGGTTTTATCGACTGAGTCGATAAGGTAAATTAGCCACCGTAGAAAGTTTCGAGAAAGCTGACGTTTCGAGCGTTGACCCTTCGTCGGAGCGAATCGGATTCGCTGCGACCGACGAAGGGCCAACGCTCGAAACGTCAGCTTTCTCGAATCTTTCTACGGTGGCTAATTTACCTTATCGACTCAGTCGATAAAACCAAATTCTTTCTTAAGCAAGACTCGAGTTTCGGTTCTAAGGTGAACCTCGTCTCGCGGAATAATATGAAATTATTCCGTTGTACATGAAATCTTTGCCACTTTTGTACTCTTGGGAAGGATCGAATGTTCCGTTTTCTCATTGGCTCGTTTAATTGAACAAATAGCATTGGCGTAGTTTCGATCCGACGTTAGGTTGTGTTTCTTACTGAGGCTTTTTTCTCAATTTCTGAGCATGTAAGATATTTTCTGACACAAAGAACAGCTCTTTTAGTGTTGTAGAGAGGTGGTCTCGTGTATCTCTCAATGAATTCGAGATACATTGCGTATTTTTTCTACAACAAGCGTGTAATTCTGGTGTCGAGTTGTGTTTTGCTTCATGCGTTCCGTAATAATTAACAACTATTCACCGAAGTGGAGGTGGGTAGTGGTGGATATTTACCGAGCCGCGAAGCGGCGAGATAAATATCCACCACTACCCACCTACACTGAGGTGAATAGTTGTTTTAGTGTATACTGAAACAGTGAGATAATATAACGAAAATGATGCTTTTTAACTCATTTATTCCTGTCAACGATTACAATTTTCGCGCGCAAATTGCTAGGAGGTAAATAGCACTTGCTATTCCGAGTTTCAGTAGCCAATCAGAGCGCGCCAACAATGCTATCCACTGTTTCAGTATATACTAATAGGATATAGTCTTGTGCAACGTAGTGGAACGGAGCTCTGTCAAAAATAAAAAAAATAAGTAAAAGTGACAGGCCAAACACGACTTCCACTAGTCGCAAAATATATAAAGAAGCCTTTGAAATAGTTTTCCCAAGAAAGTCTTCGAGATATTTGTTCCCATAGATCACCAAAATAGAATTGTGACAAGTCGTTATTATCTATTTGTTTTGCATGCTCGATACGTATTGTGTGACTCTTTGGCTCTTTGATCTTTGGGATATAAATCTTTATAACTGACAGGAGGTTTTCATGCTGCTTTTTAACTCTTTTGGGAATAATTTCATATTATTCCGCGAGACATTCACTTATGGGAACAACTGATGAGGTTCACCTTAGAACCGAAACTCGAGTCTTGCTTAAGAAATAACGTAAAAGCTAAGCTATGAAGGCTTTAAAATTCATTTGCGAACTGCAGGAGTCGTGCAGGCCCGTCAACACTTTTAAACTCAGAAATGGAAGAGGAAGAATGTCGGCAAGACGCTAGGGCCCCAACCAGGAGATCTGGAAGAAAGTCAAGACGCCCAAGAGAAGCAGATTTTTTATTCTACGACTAAAATTTAAGACCATCACAGCACATCTTCGGCATCTGAATGACCTGAATCTATTACGGACTCATTAATCTTGCCTGCAAGGTTACCCTACGCATGAAGACCATAAGAATCAATGGATAACAAGAAATCTTATGTGTTATCTTCAGCACCCGTTCTTTAACCATATAGGGACAATGTGAAGCAAAGCTCCTTGTTTAAGGATAGAACATGACGGCAGAGTCCACGCCCTGACTACCAACGTTCAGTTTGAAAATACAGGTCATACAGCATGCTAACTACGAGACCACCATGCCTCCATGCATTACGGTCGACGGTACCCAGGCAGAGACCAGGACTGAATTTATGATGTGCTAACCATTAGACCACTGTACCTCTACCCATGTGTGCAGGTGAAATAATTGTAGTGAACCGTAATACAAAGATTGTCATCTTGCTTCAAAGACAATTTATTCCTTACAAAAGCCTGTCAAAAAAAAGTTTTGCTACTTAAGATCCCAATTAATAACGTATCATACGTACATGCAATTACCATTTCAATAAGAACAAAAGAAAAAATCTGGTAAAAGTAAAAAGTACTTTGTTACGTAATTTCGTACTCAGATATGTTACACGAAATGACGTAATCAGATGTAATTGGAATTAAAGGGATACAAAGTCATGGAATTAATGGGATACGGGATATTTGGGCCAAAAATTAAGGGGATACGGGATACCCAGACCCCCCCTAATGGGGCCTCACTAATGTTTGTTAGCTTTTGTGTTGTGTTGTAGGTATTGTTCAGTGTTATTTGAATCTTTTGTGTTGTGTTGTAGGTATTGTTCAGTGTCTTTTGAATATTTTGTGTTACGTTATTTGGTGATCCCACTACTGCGCATCCAACGATAGCTGTTCCGTCTTTATATTTCTTGTACCGGACAACTTTGAAACAATATCTTTTTGAAAGGCCACTTCCGACCTCGGCCGGCACTGGGCACGAGGATCAAAATACAACTTCACCGGGATGGGCATGAATTTTTGAAACTAAAAACTTTGCCTCACCTTTCCCACGGCAAGGTCCCTCGAAACCTCGGGAAAACGGCCTGCTCCGGAAGAATCTCATCACAGCCAGGGGTCAATTTAATAAAACTTTTACACTTGTAATTTACAAGTGTAGCTGTTGTTTTCAACCTCTGAAACAATGGCTACACTTGTAATTTACACTTGTAAGTTTTATTAAATTGACCCCATGATCATATCTTTTTCCTGTTGAAATAACACGTAACTAATCGATAAGATTATAAATGTGTACATCTGCAGCTTCCTTTTCGGTATTTTTTCGGCGAATGAGATATACGGCAAGTAAATTATACGAGATAAGCAGTGCTGTTTCATTTAGGAAACCTACACGACGCACAGCACGCTGCGAAATCGCTCTTGAATTTTTTACTTGAAAGCATCGCATATTTCTATTATGTTTCGTTTGATGTTTTTTGTCGCGGAGTGAAAATGACTTACCCTATTTACTCGTTAAACTTGTGAGGATAGGAGCAAGGGTGGTGTAGTGGTGAGAGCACTCGCCTCCCACCAATGTGGCCCGGGTTCGATTCCCGGCCCGGCGTCATATGTGGGTTGAGTTTGTTGTTGGTTCTCTCCTTGCTCCGAGAGGTTTTTCTCCGGGTACTCCGGTTTTCCCCTCTCCTCAAAAACCAACACTTCCAAATTCAAATTAGATCTGGAAAGTGTCCACAATTAGTACTCGCGTACTAAATACTTTGACACTTTTATAAATTGATTTGATTTGATTTTTTTTAGGATACCAAAATGAACGGTGCAAACGGTAAAAAATTATAAGCATTAAACTTAAATAAAAACGCTTGTGCTGACCCTGTGAGCTAAAGTCACACAAAAGCTGATTGAAAATGTATTATAAAGACTTGTTAGAAGTAGAATTATAATTAACAAACTGTGATTTATTTTGCCATACTTTACAATAGCAACACATCAGACAATGTGTATCAGACTGATAAAAAATTAATTGACTAATTAATCGCATCAATAACAAAATTCGAGATTAAAAAGTCTATGTCGACTCTTTTGTAATCAAAACGTCTAGGATATTTTCCATCAGTTTGAAAGTAGAAGGAAAACAGCAAAAAAAGAACCCATTCAAGGGCTTTTACTTCGTGGAAGACTTAATTATATGCACGCAAAACTTCCCGGCACCTATGTAAGGGATAATGCCCTCGCTCCGAGGCCTTCTTAAAAATAATGACCGAGCGCGTAGCGCGAGGTCATTATTTTTATGAAGGCCGTTTTAATGCACCTTTTCATTGTTTTAGAACAAGCAAACCAACGAGTTGCTGCGAAATTTTGCTCATTAGTGACAGTAGTGATTGTCGAAATCCCGTAAGGATTGTGCAAGTATTTTAATCATTGTAATGGGAAAAATCAAACTAAATTTCAATTTTGACGACGGCTTTAATGACTCCCTTGGGCGAATTTCTTACTGTTACAATCAGTGTAGCGTTAGAAAGAATTGATCAACCATGGCCTCGATGAAACGCTGTGATGCGCTGTGAAGCGCCGTTTGTGATATTCTGTACTGGCCAAGTAGAATACTTTTTACAACAAGATGCGGATAAAGTTCTCAAGTTACCGCAAAATAGGAAAAAGGAATCAGGAGGATGCCATCTTGGAAAAAAATGTGAGCTAGCGAAGTGAAATTTTAATAGGGATGATATCTGTTTACAAACATTCTTTTTGTTATTCAAATGTGCCAACCACTGGAACAAAAGAACCCTTTGTTCCGGCAGCCAATAAGGCTCTGGTTGGCACATTAATAACAATTGGTGACGTCATTGATATCTTCCCAAAAGTACACTTTTGAAACGTTTCAATTCTTACATGACAAGGGTAAAAAATTCCTTGACAGTCACCAGTAGTAATAATCAGGAATTTGGGGATATGGGCTTTGGATAAAAATAGGAAATTGACTGTCGAATAATGGAAAATATTGAGTATTTGCCTTATGGTGTCTATAGTGAAGTTTTATTTAAAACTATTAACCAAGGTAGTTGAAAACCTAAAAATATAAGTCCCTCGGAGATACAGGGCGTATGTTGTTGGTCCAGAGGGATGTATTGTTTATTTTATTGACACGTACATCAAAAGTATTTGTCAGGGGTGTTGTGAGTGCTATCCATGTTGGAATTTTGAATAAATTATGCTGATGTACTATTAAAATTGAGAAGATTCTAGAAAATCACTGAGGTGGAACAGTAGGTCATTATTGTGGTCAGTGAGGTGGAACAGGAGGTTATTATTTTTAATAATAACCTCCTGTTCCACCTCAATGACCACAATAATGACCTGTTGTTCCATTTCAGTGAGCATGTATGCGGATTATTACAAATAATAACCTGTTCAAAACAATGAAAAGGTGCATTAAAATGTGGATAAAACTCAGGTCAAGTTTTTCTAAGCGCTCTTCCTGGAAATAGTATCTTTAGTTAGAGTAAATTATTCTGATCTATTAACATCAACTGTCCTATTTTTTAGTTCAAGTGCACATGAAGGGAAATTTCACTACCGTTTATTTTTTAGTGTTTTTCTGTTGTTCATATCACCTTTATTTCATTTTCAGTCCTTTTTCTCTTTTGCGCGAAGAGGAACCACTATTTTTAGCGGTTTGAAAACTCCCGCCGGGACCTTAAATTTGCGACAGTTTGAGTGCGGCCAAAAAGGTACAAACAATGGATTTGTGACGTCCTTCGTGTGTTCGATCACAACAAACCTGGCGGAGAAGGGGACGAACCCGGGGCTAAAATACGCATCACTTTCAAACATATTTCATCGAAAAAGTCCTTCCACAAATTGCTAAAACTCCACTGTAAAACAAGTGACGCTTTCAGTTATTTACACACTAATGACGTCACTAGAACCCAGGTCCTTGTCTAATATGCCCAAATTGCATCGCCTTTTAAAATATGTTCCCACCACTTCAAGTGACTTTATTTACCCATCAAAATAATTTTTAAAACACCTATTTTCAGATTATCGAAAAAAAGGTAATGAAATTTCACTTCATGTGATTAAGGTAACTTTTTCGGACATATCGTTGAGGCTATTTAATTACTTTTGAATTATTATGCCACTGACCTTCACACAAATAAGGTAAAATATGATTTTAATAATGAAGGAACTATTGTCAATGAAGATCGCTCAAGGTCACTCATGCGATCAGTGCAATACAGGTTTACTCGTTGACACGTATCACTTTAATGATATGGAAAAGGCTGGACTAAACTTAACCAATCAGGTACGATGAAGAATCTTGTCGCCTTCAGTTATTCTACATTATGCAACGAATTTCAAATGTTACTTTTATGTTCACCTTCTCTTAAAATGTCTAAAATTTACGATAGAACTCAACCTTGTAATTTTTATATTTCTCTTGTAGTTTTGTTTTGGCTGCGTAGTACCGAAACGTTAGTGAAAATTGCAAGAGAAGTCAGCTTCGAATCTGACAAACATATCGAAGGAATATATGTTAATGATTTGTTCTAACCAATCACCATGAGGCTTACGTTAGCCTACATTACCTTTTGATTTGTTTTTGACATTGACTGATAACTAATTCTCAGCCCAGATAAATACGCTATGTGAGAAACTATCTAAACTGAACTGTAAAGAACTGTGGAAGTCTAATCAAGAGTAAAAGCCAGAGCCAACTACTCACTGACAACTGAAGTCTGCTTTACTGAGTCCCGAACAATTTAATGTTGAATAAGTTGCTTGTCCCCGACAACGCTTATTCTACAATATGTAAACCCTTAACGGACAAAATAGCCTATGATTCACTGCCGGAGAAATCGTTTAATTAACTTGAAACTTTTGAAATTAAAGTTAAAGAACACGTACAAATGGCATTTGATTTTAATTTAGAATAAACGCTATTAATTTTACTGGTATGTAGACAAAACTAACACTAAAATCAAAATCAAAAGTAAAGAAAAAACAGATGACTTATAATTTTCACTAAGAAATCGCCTAAAGTCGATCCTTATTGGAAACAGATAGACAAAATAACCCCTTTCAATTCTCAATCATGGGTTATCATGGCCTACAA